>JACJUY010006859.1:25189-47848 GCA_014220935.1 Platorchestia sp. MABIK
GTATGAGGGCTGTGTGAGGGCTGTATGAGGGCTGTATGAGGGCTGTATGAGGGCTGAATAAGGGCTGTATGAGGCCTGTATGAGGGCTGTATGAGATCAGTATGAGGCCTGTATGAGGGCTCTATGAGATCTGTATGAGGCCTGTATGAGTGCTGTATAAGGGCTGAATGAGGGCTGTATGAGGGCTGTATAAGGTCTGTATGAGCGCTGTATAAGGGCTCCCTGCGACACAAGACACAAGCAAAGCATACACCACACAGCCGTGTCTGCTGGTGGCTGCGAGCTGTTCTGCTTTAGGTCTGCCCTAGCATCACGCTGGTCATGCTCCCGTCTAATACTTTCATACATATCATGACAGTGTAACTCTGTTGAATTTTGTGTAATTCATATTGAGATTAGAAACAAGTTTTTTCCAGGTGGTGTTCATACTTAAGATTACTGTGTTACTCTGATGAATTTTGTATGAATCATATTGAGAAAATAAAACAGATTTTCTTTCATTTTGGTGTTCATCCGTAGGATCGCTAGGCGACTGTGATTAATTTTGTATGGATCATATTGAGAAAAGGAAAAAGTTCATCTTCCACGTGGTGTTCATACTTTCGATCACTGTGTAACTCTGAAGAATTTTAATGAGAACGAAAGGGCAGAAACCAGGCGACATATCATTTTTAAAAATCTGCATGTCAAAATTAGAACGTTTCGGGCCCAGACCCATCTTCAGCCAAACAATCTGAAATGACAAATAGTGAAACATTAATAGCCTAGATCCATCATTGGCTAAAACAATCTGAAATGACAATAGTGAAACATTAAAACCTATGCTAGAGAAACTGTTGGTATCTCGACAGTGGCACACGTAGATAAGGTCTGTCAGCACAATCAAACAACCTCTCTCGATCACTCCCAGGTTGATCAAGTGGTTATTTGATTCATCAGCCTAGTTCACACTGACGTCCAGATTACATTTGTTGCTAGTACTTTTGTCTTAACTTAGATGAAGTTCTAACAATAGTTTAAGAATGGAAATGTCACAAATAAATTGACGCTGGCGTTACCACGCAAAATGGAAATTTTATTCAGGCCTCCTAAAGCTTGTAATTATTTATTTGACTAATTATACTTTGACTGCGGCAGGTACAACTGAAGTTTAATATTCAATTCAAATTTAAAATCAATTGTAATAAGCAATGTTGAAAAAACCAAACATAAACTGGATTATATTTTCATTAAGTTATTATTGAGCATATTTAATTTTGAGTTAATGACTACTGGTTGGTCAGCAGCATAATGAAAACTCCCTCAGTCACCAAATATGGCTCACGCCGGAATAAATTAAAGAGTTAACACTTTCGCTGCCGCTGGACGCACATGTGCGTCCAGGGGTCTCATGTTAAGTAAGGTTATAAGTACCAGCATCTAAAAAGTGACATTACTGCTCGAAAAAAATTGCATTCCTCTTAAGAAGTGTGAAAATTTAATAGCATGATGATATTTTACCTTGTATGCTTAAATCTGTTCTAAAAAAGATGTTTAAATAATTGGAATGCTGTTCAATCACACGGATACGTAAATGGGCAATTTACCTGGGGGTGATTCGGCAGTGAACGTGCTAAGAGAAGTGGGGGCTGGTAAACTTAAGACGTTTACAGCGGTGGGTTTACAGCGGACGTTTACTCAAATTTTGAGTCAATTGTAGTACGCAAATGTGAAAACAGCAAACATTAACTGGATCATGCCTTCATTTAGGTTTAATTGAATATTTGAAAAAAATTGTATTTGTGATTACTGGTCGGTCAGCAGCATTATGAAAATCCGATCAGACCACCGGTGGGTCCCTTGGCAGGAAACTTGTTCATCTTTGCCTAATGCCACAATAGTTTTCCGGTAAATGTATCGAAATAGAGAGCTACTGTTGAGACGAGAGGGAACTTGTTAGTGGCTAGAGTTATGTTGGATCAAATTAACTATTTTCTTCATATTTTTAATCTAAATTAATACATAGGTATATTAAAAACATTCTAACCATTGCCCATTTAAAATGATTACTGTAAACCAGAATGCTTGAAAGGTGATGAATTTGACATGAGCATACATTAAACGGTTCAAAATTCAACTATAAAAGGAAAGAAAAATTGCGCGAACAATAAAACCGTGCTTACATTTGGTGTTTTAAAGTTCAATTATTAAAGCAAAGCTAAATTATAACAACTACAAACCCGCTCACGAAGTTCTCTTGACTCGCATCAACTGCTTTGTACGAACCTGCTGAGGAATGCCTAATAGGAATGAATTGGATGCTGCGAAAAATGCCGTTGTTGCAGAGGCCAAAAAAAGCGAACAACCGCATCTTAAAGGCGGTCATTGTGCGGAGGTCACAATTAAGTCCCGCTGTTAGTTCTCCGATGTTTGACAAGCGCAAATAAAATGAGCTCGTGAGCTGAATTCCGAGGCTTCAGTGGAGCGAGGGTGTTGAGTTGGCAGGAAGAAAAAAACTGGGTAAGAGAATTTAAAAATGTCGGAATATGAGGCTTCCCTGTGAATAGCAACAATAATGAAAACTGGGGAAACGTAAACAGAAAACTCGCGAGGAGCGAGCGAATTACTAATGTGATTCTCAACATGCTGATCAGAACATACATGTTATAAAAATGAAATATAGAAAATTTTTCAAAGCAGAAGTGTTCAAAAAACCAATAGTAATTGCCATTCGTTACAGGAAAACTCGCGACCCTTCAGTAACGCGTTAACCGCAACGTGACCCACCGGTGGTTACTGAGGCGGTTTCCATACTGCAGAGGCACTCACCGGTAGTCACAAACTGAGATTCTACGTGTACGTGATAAGAATCAAGCAGAGTCACGTTATAATTCATCATAATTCATCATAATTCATTATAATTCATTAAAATTCATTGTAATTCATTATAATTCATTATAATTCATCATAATTCATCATAATTCATTATAATTCATTATAATTCATTGTAATTCATCATAATTCATTAAAATTCATTATAATTCATTGTAATTCATTATAATTCATTATAATTCATTATAATTCATTGTAATTCATTAAAATTCATTATAATTCATTATAATTCATTATAATTCATTATAAAACGAGGTTCTTGTACTCAGCTGCCTGGTCGACGTCGTCCGTGTTTTCTTAAACAGAAATTTTATCATTCTGTGGCTCATGCGACTTGCATTCTGGAGCTTTTGTGATGTTATTCTAGGGCCTTGCGGCGTATAAGGCGTTGCTCTTGTTCTCAGTTGCATAATCGACGTGTACTTGTACTTTTGAAAAGAATGCTAGAGCTTTTTTCTCAGTTGTTCTTGTTCTCAGTTGTTCTTGTTCTCAGTTGTTCTTGTTCTCAGCTGTTCTGGTTCTCAGTTGTTCTTGTTCTCAGTTGTTCTTGTTCTCAGTTGCATAATTGACGTTGTTCTTGTACTTTTGAAAAGAATGCTAGTACTTTCATTCACTATGATACGTTATTCTAGTATTGTTTCTAGCTTGCGTTGTTGTTTTTCCACTCTGATTCATAGAAGACGTTTTTTCACAATAGAGTATGTGTGGCATTTCTCTTGCACTTTGAGCCACAAGAGATGTTAATCTAGAGTTCTGAAGCACATACGACGTTGTTACATGACGGAGTGCACACGCACTCTGGGACACTCTTACATGTACGACGAAACCTAAAAGCGGGAACTTTCCTAAGCTAAACAAACTGCATGAACCTATGGTGCAAAAACATAGAAATATCGTTCGGTACAAGCAAGGTTGAGCACAAAACGCATCAAAGAAATTTTCAGTAGGACAAGTTCTGATCTTTTAAAATGAATAACAATTCTCGGATCTGCGTTAAGCTATCCGATTGGTCTGCATTATCCGATTACGGTTATCGTATCTCCTCAGCGACTAAGTAATGCTGTTGTTCATGTCCGCCGCTTTTAAACGTATCAACACAACTGAAACTTTCCATTGAGATCCTGACTTAATTCTTTAGCATGAAGAATTCTGGGTGGTTACTTTGATAAAAGAAAATTTTTACCCCGAAATGGTGGGCAGCTGTATTAGATTCAGAATAAAAAGTCGAAAAGTGAGGTAAAAGTGACTCCTTCCATTTTGTCACCGTGAGTTAATACAATTTGTTGATAGTTGATAACACCGAAATTAAACAGTGACATAATTTTTCAGCACATTATCGTTTAAGGACATAATCCTTCACACATACAAGTTAATACTGTTTTTGATCGTCTCATTTAAAACTAAATTAAAATGAGCTTAGTTACATTGAAGAACACTTGTTAACGAGCGTTCATTTTACAGTAAGAAATCCTCCAAATTTTCGGTCGAAATATTGATGAAAAAATTCTCAAAAATTTCTGTTTCTAGTAACTCATAAGAGACTGAAATGAACAGTGCATACCATCTACTTGTTGAAGGACGGCAAACTGTTCAATCACGTTTTTTAAAAACGACAAAAAAGAATGAACAATTAATTTGGTATGTTGTTTGAAATGAACTATAGTTTCTATTTCGTACACGTTCTTGTATCGTTCCCTTCATGTTTAAACTAAATATTAATTTAGAATCATCTTGTAGCTTTTTCGGTCAACAAGCCTTCTCGAGACAAAAGCGCAATTCAAAGCTGAAATAAAAACACAAAAGTGGTCAACAATTTGACATAGAAGAAAGAAGGGAAATTTAAAATAGTTCGTATTTAGCTGATTTATGACCAATAATATTTCAAGTGGTGTCAATATATCAATAAAAATCAAATAGTATGATCGAGTTAGAAGTTGTGTCAATTGTCGGGAGAATTTCTCATACTGTCTCTCGAAAAGCGCTGGATAAAAATATCGAAGGCGATTGAATTAAAATGCAAAGTATCATTACGCAATTCCAGGGCTAAAATGTATTTTACTACCTGATGCCTCAATCACTAGACAATAACGCTATTTCACGGAATATTTAACCAGAAAATACCGAAAAATTATCTTTAATGTAGGACACAAGCACGTTAATTAATAGGCTGTTTCCGCCAGTTTAATCAACACTGATAGTTGTTTTCATAGGATGAGGAGGAGCGTGATCATGCGTGACGATAAACTGCGTTCAACATAGGATGAGGAGGAGCGTGATCATGCGTGACTATAAACTGCGTTCAACATAGGATGAGGAGGAGCGTGATCATGCGTGACTATAAACTGCGTTCAACGTAGGATGAGGAGGAGCGTGATCATGCGTGACGATAAACTGCGTTCAACATAGGATGAGGAGGAGCGTGATCATGCGTGACGTAAACTGCGTTCAACGTAGGATGAGGAGGAGCGTGATCATGCGTGACTATAAACTGCGTTCAACATAGGATGGGGAGGAGCGTTACCATGCGTGACCATAAACTGCGTTCAACGTAGGATGAGGAGGAGCGTGATCACGCGTGACTATAAACTGCGTTCAACATAGGATGGGGAGGAGCGTGATCATGCGTGACGTAAACTGCGTTCAACATAGGATGAGGAGGAGCGTGATCATGCATGAACATAAACTGCGTTCAATTGACAGAAGCTTCCTCACTAGCTGGTGCCAAAAGTCGTGTTTTTTCACGTTCATACCGTGGTAATGGACTGCGTAGTTTAGATGCCGGCATCTGGAGCGGCGTCACTCATTTTGGCAGTGTGACGTGTCAGAACAGTTAATTACTCTGCCAAAACACGACGCCGTCTTTCCTTACTGACGTCTGAGGCTTGTGAAGTTCACATTCCTTTACAAATATGTCGTTACAAAGAGCAGTATCACCTGAATAATGCATAATCGATTTGAAAAGATCAAGTGTGGTAAAATTTACTCCTTAAACGTCCTGAGTTGTTATCATTATATTTTTACGAATAAATGTGATGGTAAAAAAAGACAATGATAATAATTTTAGAGATAGCTTGTGAATTATTTTTATACTCTTCTAACTTAGATTTATACTCTTCCAATCGCCTGTTCAATAATTTAGCAACAACTCCAAGTGCAATATTCTTATCGTTCCCACTGCAATACTGCATTACTCCCAATTGCAATACTGCAATACTCCCAATTTCAATACTGCAATAATCCCCATTCCAATAATAGAATACTTCCCATCGCAATACTGCGAACGGAATCCACAGCAAGAAGCCATAAGGTAAGCTGAACAGGAAAGCATTTGTTGCAAGCACTTGCCCAGGACATCCAAAAACGATACCATGTTTTCGTGTTTTTCCTTTGGCCACCAAATTCAGGTTCAGCCAATTTTCCGCTGGGCTTGTACAGAATTCTGCTTTACCCTCGTGAGGTTTTCAAGAACGGGTGTCTGGAGAGTCGAGTTCCGTTACATCTTCCTAGCGTAATTGAAAGCGAGATAATTCGTTCGAAACACGGACTTGCCTTCCGCTCCAAAATTCCAGAAAACGGTTTAGATTTGCTAGATTTTTGCCATTCTATGGGTTGGACGAACTCGCTCGAGGACTGATTGCGGCAGCAAATCTAAGTAAAAATGAGGTCGCTCTTGACCCTAACGGCGGAGGTTTAAGCGAAAAATGGGATGCGAATTCTTCTAATTTTTAGAGAAATGGCTGAGATATTTTGATGGAAAAATGTACTTGTGTATCACATTCGTGAACATTATTCGTGCATGATTTTAAAAAACATTTGCTCAAACTTGCTTGAAATCTTTTGATTCCTTTATACTTCTGACGAAATGGCATGAGCAGAAATCTTCATATAATTCCAGTAGAAATATGTTGCTCATTTAAGAGCTGTGTAAAGAAAAACAGAGCAATGTTTAGCTTTTACACTTCAGTGTGGCTTTCTATTTTTTCTCGAGCTGTAGAGGATGTGTGTAAATATGACTTGAACAGAATATTAACATTGAAAGACCTTTTCCAGCTAATGTTTTCTTCATTTGCGTTTCCACAATTCCTCTATCACTGATTGTTTTTTTTTTAATGAATATATAATGAAGAGTTAATTCTTACATCAAAATCTTTGTGCCTCTACACAAAGTTTGATTATTTAAGAAATTGGCTACTCCCAGGTTCACTTGTTGATAAATTATTAATTAGTTTGAGTGAAGGCAATGAATTTGATGTATAAGTTACATACATTCGTGATGTTATTTTTAAAAAATTGAAGACGATAGCGACGTATTTTTTCCCTCCTGCTTTAATGTCTTAAATGTTATTCTTAAAAAATTTGACATGGTGCGCGTGAAATCTTGTGATTAGACAAAAAATTATGATGCACTTGTACCATATCGCAAACAAATAAACAAAGAAGCAGCGTAGAAATAAATTCAGAAAGTATACAAAGAGCAATATTAAAATTTTGAAATAAGGAGAATTGTTAAGCGTATACACATCTTCCATTCATGAGTCAAGTATTCCAACATTTTTTTTCACGGATCAAAAGACTCATCATCAACAGATCTCAGGGTCACCGAAAACAAATCTCTCTCGCAGAAACGGTGAAATGGAAAATACGTCAACTAATGCAAAGTGGAAAATATAACCATTTCAACAACCACAGACACTTCTGAAGAGATATTACATTTTTTAAAAGCTTTTTTATCTGTGTTCATGGAAAAATCTGGCGGCGACGAGGAGTCTGTTTGTGTCGAACACGAAAATAAGAGAAGAGAGAAAACATCTAAAGCTCTAACGAAGGACGCAGCTGTGCTCCGAATTGTCAATACGCGTAATGGGATCGCTGAATTCAGCATCTTTCTTGCAGTCCTCACTGTTTCTTTCTTCCAGCAGGCGAGCACAGCTTGGTCTTGTCATCTCTTTTCCGGAGACACTCTTTCTTTTCAGCGTTTGCATCATTCTTTTAAGCATTTTGCACCATTCTTTTAAGCATTTGCACCATTCTTTTGCAACATTTTAAAGAATTTGCCCCATTCTTTTGCATCTCTCTTGTAAGCCTCACTGTTTCTTTCTTCCAGCAAGCGAGCACAGCTTGGTCTTGTGCTCTCTTTTCCCGAGACACCACCCGTCTGATGTTGGTAACCGCGCGTTATGAACCGATTTCGCGTCTGCTTATGTCATCCAAGTGGGAAAAAGTTTATGGAAAGAGTGCTATGATATGGACAAGTCATAAATAATCATCTTTCGTAAATTTCATATCGGGTAGCTTAGAAATAGTGGTTAGGTAAAACGGATATGTCATCCATATGTGAATAAGCCTAAGGAAAGCGTGCTTTCAATATAAATGTACTGAAAAATAATGATCGTTCGGGAAATTTATTAAGTTTAGACGAGATATCTATCTTTAAATGGTTTATGGAGGTATATATTTCCTGCATTTGACCTTGTATTAGAGCACATTTCACGTGAAAGTGACCATTTTTGGTTTATTCAAATATCAGTTACTGCACTACTACTAAAGGCACACCGAATGCGTACTTTGGCCAAATCAATCATTAGCAAATTTTGAAAATTTATACAGAAATTCAAACATTAATTCAACTTTAGCAGATTACGTTTCAGCATGAAGAACTTTTTAGTGGATAACTTGAAAAAGTCTACAACAGAACCGTCAACTGACAATTCATAAAATCTACTTGCTTGCGAGAACATTTTGTGCTCAAAGCTGAAAAGTTAAAAGCTTCATCACCTAAATGCGACAAGGTTTACTTGTTTTTTTTTTTACTCAATACAGTAATATTGTGAAAGAAAGTACTATATGAGCATTATGATTCATTCTTAGCACAATGATCACAGTGGGATTAAAAGTAAGGAAGAAATCCTCTCATGTTTTGAACTATATTTTAATTATTTTTTACTCCCACAGTGGTAAACTAATTTTATTTTTCAGTTCTGATCCACAAAATTTGTATTGAACTCATTTGTTCACACGAGTTTTGAATCAAATCTATAAGAAAAAATGCATTCATTATTCATATATTTTGTGTTTAAATGACACAATTTCGTTCAGTTTCATGCAATTCTAATTATTCAGCTAGCATGTTTTTCGCAAAAAAGTTCGTACTCCTGACAAGAGAAGACGACTGGTTTTCAGCACAAATACGAGCAATACTTAAACTGCAAGCGGTGGCAGGTAAATTAAAATGTGTTTTCCCTTCTCAATAGTCATCGCGCATCCAGACCTGAAGTATACAAGAAATAGATTAACATTTTTTACCATAATGTGTATAAAAACATCAACTTTCTCCGCTACCCATCATTTGAAGCATTTGTCAACGCTCTGCGGGGTTTTAAAGAATGATTTGGAAGCAGACTTTAGCTCGAAATAATTTCAAATCTAAAATGAATCGCTGAAATGGAACTCGTGACTTACCGTATTTTCCATTTTGTTGGCTAAGATGTCTGATGCATATCAAATTGCAAAAATCCATTTATTCAAGATTATCAAGTATTCTATTAATTTTAATAAGCTCGGAAGAAACGAGAATCACGCAAGTTTTTCCCATTTTCATGGCGACCTCGGCTATAAAAACTTCTCATTTGCACGCTAACCTTCGGCTCATGAATGAGCATTAGGGAAGTTTGCAAGAGTTCCCGCGAGTTGGTAAGGTCTCAGACGACAGCTAAGCGGAATATTCTAAAGGAGCTGTCGAGTGGCGAAGGCAAATTGAAAAAAAAAACGTTCCAGACATGGCAGAAAAAAAGCATTTGAGGAAACTTCGCTGTTCGATTGCAGAGAAAAATGCAGTGTTGTTTTACGTTCGGAAATTGATGAAGTAATTAAAGGAAAATACTTTCGTTCACCAAACATCACGTAGCGAAAAATGAAGTATTCGAGGATGTTGTGCTGTTTGATTTTTAGTATTTTTTATAAAGTTAGTGAAGCAATTAAGGATCGAAAAATATGGTGATGTTTGTTACAAAAAACTCAGAAATAAAAAGCTCATCTCTCGGAAATCCTGGCTGGAACACGCAGGCTGCTAATTGTTAAAGTTGTCCCAGCAAATTTTTTCAAACTGTTCGTGTAAAGAGCAGGAAATAACTTATGTAGTGCAGTGGAAGTAGAAACTCTCATTCAATTTCAAACAATAAAAATTAGCACCATACAAATAGAGAAGCAATTACAAATTTTACCCAAGCACGCTTGTTTGATCACGATTCAACAGGTGCTGTTCTTCTGGGCAGGGAATTTTTGAAAAATGTTTTCTTTTGATTCCCCGTGACGACAATGTAGATCGATGGGAGAAGAACTGAATATGAAGGAATTGAACTTTAAATAACAGCTAAGTGGCGATGGAACCTGTTCAACTCTTTGAAATCTGCTCTGGTAACTGTCATAAATGTGCGAAAATTCTCAGTTCAAGGATCCAAAAGTAGAATTTACTGGGATCAGAGAGAGAGAGAGAGAGAGAGAGAGAGAGAGAGAGAGAGAGAGAGAGAGAGAGAGAGAGAGAGAGTGAAGAGAGAGAGGGAGAGAGATATGAATAACTGAAAAAAATCTTCTCCAGCAGAATCATCACGATGATCATAAACTTTGCTCGTAATAAGAATATCTACTTGAAATAAAAATACTCACTTCAATCGTCTGCCATTTTTGTCGTTGGATATTATTTACGCACCAGACACTGGGATTGAAAGTGTGTTGGGAAGTAAAGTCTCTCGCTATGTGAAATTCTTGAATCTTGGAAATTCTGAAGAATTTCGTTCAAGTTTTCTCAGAGGTTGGAATATTTTTTGGCTGTTATGATTTGATTGTTGCTTAATTAATTGCAGGTTAACCAATTCAAAAGTAAATTGAGTTTATCCGAAAACTATGTTCGCACCAATTGTTTATTTACATATATTTGATAGACCACACCTTAGCCTCATTTTACTTTAATATTTCCGAGTTGAACAACGTTTCAAAGTTCAACAAGTTCTGTAAAAAGAAGGTGCAAGAATAGTGGAACTGCTGGATAAAGTACAAAGCGATTCTTTGTTCTCCTGCACAACCTTCACTCAAGTGTACATAAAAAATCATTATAAAACAATTCGCAGTTGTCGTACATCGCCTTCACTCAAGCGCACATCAGAAGAAAGAACAAAACAAATTGCAGTTGTTCTCTTGCACAACCATCAGTCAAATGTACAACAAAAATCATAACAAAACAAATTGCATTTGTTCTCGTACTTTGCATTCACTCGAGCGCACTTCAGAAGAAAGGACAAAACAAATTGCAGTTGGCGATCACCCGTCAGTTTGGACAGCTTATAAACCGCGGTAAAAGCTTTATGGTTGATTAGAGCACCCGAACACACAAAAAGAGTTCCTTTTGATCGCCCCATCGTTCACATTACTAGCGGAGAAGCTCTCTTTCGCGGGAATCCGCTCTCCTGTTGCACGCTACTTGATCGCTGAGGAATATCAGATTTTATAATAAAGCCAAGCCAAGGGTACCGAGCACTGGGCTCGCCTCTCGTCTATGGGGTTCAGTCAGCCATTTGACCTTAATTTCTGGTAAATTTTACGATGTAAGCAGTTGAATTTCCAACGTCTAGGGGCATACCACGGTCTAACTTCTTCGCTGGAGCATCTCGGGTTATTGGAGCTCGGTACAGAAGCTATACTCGGGTAACTAAAACCATAGATGCTCAAGCGAAAAAGTTCCACTGGGAAGTATCATGATGCCAAAAAATGGAGGCTGTTTGTCCGGGAGCTTTGAATAATTATCAATAATGGGTAAGACTGAGCATGCATAGCTACACAGTGACACGAAGACAATAGCTACACAGTAACACGAAGACAATTGCTACAAGGTAACACGAAGACAATAACTACAAGGTAACACGAAGACAATAGCTACACAGTAACACGAAGACAATAGATACACAGTAACACGAAGACAATAACTACAAGGTAACACGAAGACAACAGCTACACAGTAACACGAATACAATAGCTACACAGTAACACGAAGACAATAGCTACACGGTAACACGAAGACAATAGCTGCAAGATTCGAGCGTTGAATCTAGAGCAGAATTCAGTTCATGTAAATGAGATTGCAAGAAAAGAATAATTATTGTTGCCACGATTTTCTCTCTACCATCTCCGTAGAGATGGTAGTAAATTCTTCTCAATTCCGAAATTGAGCATAGCACTCGTGTTTTGAGGTGTTAAGCGGAAGGTATGAAGGTATTATCTTCTTCATATAGAAGAGCTTCATACAGAAGGCAGAAGATGAAATCTAGGGAGTTATTTGCTTAAAAAATTGGGGAAAAAACACCTACCACCTGTAAATAAATTTTTCAATGCGTCAAGGTCTGATAAAACCATATAATGGTGAAGCTAGAGATGAATGTGTGTTGAACACGTGACAGCAGTCTGAAGAAATATATTTAGTGTGATTCTTAACAGTAATTTTAAGTTGGAGTAAATACAGGACTAAGTGACTTCAATGTCATTAACAATGAGAGTTGTTCGTACGCTATGAAATAATCCTACATGCTTCTATTACGTTCATTTTTATTACCCGATAATGTAAGCGACATCAAAAACGTAAACACAATTTAACTTGAATATAAGCCCGCGTTGTAATCTACTGACATCTATCTGAATAATGTGCTTAAACTAACGACTTATGGCTATTCCTTACAGCTTCAGAAAATCAACTCTATTGACACCTCGATTAATACGATGTGGGTTCATCGTCTGCACATCTTCGAACGATGAACCAAGCAGTCAATGGCAAAAACCTCTTCATAAATAATTTTCAGTATCTAATAGAAGACATTCAATTTTTTGGAAACTCAAAAAACGGGAATTCCCAAAAGTATAGTAATAGCGTTCAGAGAAAAAATGTGAGTGAGCTTCTGGTCCGCGTTTAAAGACAATAGATTTGCATTGTATTGTTGCTAAAGTATGATACAAACATTACTGGTGCAGATAACCGAACGCAGATTGCAATAGTTCTGACACCTTTTTTGAAAAAGCTCGGAATACTACTTTTCACCACCGTTATGAACATTCCTGATGGGTTTGGTGGTAGGTTTTCGAATAATAAGGGTTTTCATTCCTAGCTGTCGCACAATTACAACTACAAACAACCAGTGCCGGCTTTCAGAGGTACGTCACTTAAGGTACCCAAATTAAAATGCTATCGATAGCTCGGGTTCAGACAATTTCGGACTAAACTCTGGAGCAACTTTGGAGCAATCAAAATGGAAGCGATGATCCAAGTTGCCTCGACTTTCAAGCCCAATCTCGTCAGCTGCGTCCAACGTTCAGATTTCCCAGCCAAATCTCTTCCATGCCTCCATGTGATAGGCGTGTGTTTTGACCAACAGCCTTGTAGAGTCAAAAATTTGCACAAATTCTCTTCAAAAAAATCTGCGCAATTAACTTTTTAGTTAAGGATTTTAGCACGGAATAACCGGTAATGATGAAATAAGGGTCTTCAAAGACTTCTTCATTTTAGGGGTAACAAACTTTTAATTGATCAAAACTACTGCGATCTGTGTTCTACTGTGATCGAACGTTTTTTCCGAAACTATTGCCGGCATTTTCAGATTTATACGATATTTGTAATGCTCATTTGATAATTGTGTTCAGTATACGTCGCTATTCGGGTGATGCTTCATTAAGATTTTTTGAACGCAAGCGCATGGGTTTTTGCAGTGTTTTATTCCATTCAACTGAGACTTTATGAAATTTACTAATTGATTTTACCAGAAGATGAATTGATTGGGTAAAATACACCCGTTGGATGTGAGGGGAAAAAGAGCAGCAGCGTGCACCCGAGTTACGAAAAATACCAAGCATTTACGAAAATTGCATTCACGAAAAAATACCAAGCGGTTTCCACGGCCATCATGCATCGCGCTAAAGATAAATCGTTCTGAGAAATTCACGACTCGATATTCTGCAGCGGGTAAGAAAAACGTCTCCCAAAATGCCTTACCTTCCGTGCAGATTTTTTCGCGGCGACGAACTGCTTGAGGTTGCGGCGGACATCCAACAAAACAAGTAAACTGCATCGGGCTGTCATCTCAGAAAGCAGGACCGGAAAGTCCAGCTTTCCAGGACTCGCAGTGCTAAAGTTTTCTTAGAATTGCCGCGGAGGCGCGCCAGCGCTGTTGCTATCCGAAATTGTGCAGCAACATCTCGCCAGAAAATCTTCTTGTAACTTTCCAAGCTGGAGGCTTTTGTGCGTAGAAAGGGTCGTCATAATCGTGACGGAGTTAAAGTTTTGAATTTCCGAGAGATTAAAAGGAGGGAGGTATCGAGGTAACGTGAAAATGGTCGTTTCTTTCTGGAGCTTCTGGAGGTGGTAATGCAGCTCTTACTGTTCAATGTTATAAAAAAATAATTTTCAATGATACCTGAAAAAACTTGTCCTATATTAATGCTTTAATAATCTACATTAGTGTTTTGATGATATAAATCTGTTATTAATTAATCATACAATGTTGAAAATAATTATTTGCTGGTAGACGATGCGTGATACGTCGCAGGAAAAATAGTCAATATATGCGAGAGTCTGTAATTTCAATCAGAAAATCAGAAAATAAGGAAACAGTTTGAGTCGAAAAAGCTCATCATATTCTTCTTTATAGACTTTAATTGAATGTGACTCATGTTAATCATGAAAAAGTTATTAGTTATTAGTTATTAGTTATTTACGTCACTATAACCACAGAGATGAGCACTTGATCACGAGCTTAATTACATGATAAATGTGAATCACAATAAATGAACGCGTGTGCAAAATAGTTTATTTTGGTAGCTGACCATGAGCTAATTTTCTTTTGTGATTAAGTTTCTGGATAATGATTTTTTTTTCTTAAACTCAACATTTGAATGCGTAACTTAACCTTGTGGTGTGATTCAGGTTGCATCAACGATAAAATGTGATAAAATTTCATAATTTTTAGAACGCGTGAGACAAACTAAAACTAACAGAAGGTGTGAATAAGTAGTAGTGACTAGGTTAAACTTTAATTTAGTTCATCACTTTATACAATGAATTCATTCAGATTTGCTATTCAAGTCAATTACCGTATCTCCCTCTATCGGAATGAGCAGCTAGAAAAATTTGCGCTCCTCGCTTGTTTAGAAAATCGTCGTTTTCACAACTCCGCTTTCATATTGATGCAGAGCGACAAAGAAGAGACACACGAGTCATTTCTGCATACGCTTGACCTGCTGTCATCGTGTTGACAAGAGTAGCTTTAGGTTTTTACGGACCTCGGAGGTCAAAAGGTGGTACCAGGAACAACAGCATGGAAATGAAGGCTTACAGAAATCGTTATTCATGAGAAACGCGACGGATTTTATTTCGTTGCGCTATATAATTGAGACAAGTTCTGTTGTCAATTTGCTGTGTTACAAATCAATCGACAGCGACCGAGAAACAGAACGCAAATTCAGATGTCCTGGGTTATTATTTTTCTACTTTGAGTCTCTAGTGGAGACAGTTGTTTTCAGAGGTTGAACTGAACAAGTACAAGTTATATGCTACTAAAGTTGAACGAGCCTTTATGACTATAAGCTTACGCGTAGCTTCAGAATAATTTTTAGAAGTTGTTCACTTTGATAGATTTGATATGGGAGAAAGGCTTGACGGATGACATGGCGGCTTTTTCTCGCAATGGAGCCATTTAGGGGCGTCAGCACCGCAATGGTGGCTCACGAGTGGCTCCTCAAGCCAGAAATGGTTAATTTTCAGTCATTTTACGTCGTCGTAGCGGTACAGCTGGCAGCGAGAGTTCCTACGTAGACTTGACTACCTTTTTTTTTTTCAAAGTTTTTGAGGTTGCGCTCTTTACAAAATTTGAGTACACGACAACGCTGAGGTGGAACAGAAATGATGATGAATTTTAATCAATGTGACACCATTTCGGTGTATCATTCGGAAACAAATACCTAATTTTCCTATTGCAGTGCCAAGTGTTTTCGATTTCTTTTTTTCGATTTCCCGTGACGTTATAATTTTAATTGAAGCCACTTGGTTATTGAAATGTCTTCTAGCATTGCTGCTGGTTTCCAATGAATTATTCATTATTTTTGAGCTCGTATCACTTTAGCATTCACATTTTTTTCGGAAAAGATTGAGCATCAAAGTTCGCTGAGTCATTAGAATTGATTCATGCGCTCATACCCCTTCTCAGTTTTTTTTTCAGTCAATTCGTTGCATGCTCACGGTCTTAAAGCAATTGTACGCAATTTCAATTCAAAAGATTCGATAATCATAGGGGTCGCAAGATTGACAGCTTACGATGATATTTTGCGAAACCTACCTATTTCTTTTAATCTAAGATCGAAATGAATTGTGATCGTGAAACTCTACGCCAGTGTCATATCAATCGGCATTTACCTCGATCATTTCTCATTAAAAATAACAGAAATTCTTTTGGTCACATCCGACGGGGCTGAAAGTCTTTTGGAGTCCCTGTGAACCAAAGATCGCAAATGTTTACGTGACAGGCAAGTTGGGAGGAATGACAACTCAAAGTTTGGCGAGGGGAAAGAATACTGGAAAAAAATCCTGCATTGGTCTGAGAGGAAAATGTTTCGAGGAATCGATTGCTTACGCAGCGAAATTCCAGTCAAGTTAGACGTCTGAAATACTCCTCCACGCCTCGACGGTGCCACTGCTGACAGAAGCCCAAAGTTTCGTTCTATAGCCTGCAAAAAGTCTGCACTCCACCAAATACGTAACTTGTGTCTGTTATTCAAGCTCTCTGTATAGATTGTTAGGGTCCCTTCGCAATCTCCCGCTGCTTTCGCCAGCGGCGCGCGAGCGGCACATCGAATGGCTACAAATTCTCAGCCAGAGCTGAAATTTCGGCAAAAATTAGTCTTCGATAACACCTGCATTTTTGATAATCTTTAATACCAAGTTTGTGCGGAAATCAGGGATTGTAAAATTATGTAATTTGGAAGTTTTTTTGAAGTTCATCGTTAAAATTTGTGTCTTTACATCACATTTCTAAGTGATTAGTTGCCCAAAAGTGTTGTGAAATACTATTTTAGATGAGTAAATTCATCGGCCCTATCTTTCTGCGAGTCACCTGCTTTTGTTTTCTTTGTTCTGGCATTAAAAAAATATCTGCGTTCAGCTCAACATTTAAACCAAACAATAGTACTTCTCAATTGACTTTTATCTAAGGATTTATACCGTTACTATTTCATGAACAAATTTATGATTGTATTGTAACTCAACTACAATTTAAATGAAGTGTAGAGACGAGTGAGCTTAATTCAGGACATGCATAAGTTTTAAGACAAGTCAAACGATGTTTAATGAAAGCAGGAACTTAAATGTGAAATGATTTCGAAACCTTTTACGTCGGTGTAGCGGTATGGATGTCAGTAAAAGTTCATCCGCAGACTCGGCTACTTGTGTGCTTGTTTACAAACTCTTCATTTGAAGCTTATTCAGATAAAACTTTAGATCTCGGCGTCTGGAAACCCTAAATGGTTTCCAAAAGCTGAGTTCTCAGATATTATTTGTGGAGAAAAGTATCAAAAGTATAACATTTTTACCCTATGTAGAAGGTTATTTTTTAATATCCAGAATCTGTTTTCTCGTCCCGAGGAAGAAACCGATTTAAATGAGCTAGCATTCACTGATTGATGAATTCGGCTTTTCTATGGTTTTGTTACAATGGGAATTTTTGTTTTGTTTTCAGTAGACTTTTCCAACAAGCAACTATTATTCAGATCCGTGAAATGATACACAGACCGTTCATATGGGCATGTTCAGAAAATGTTGTTAAAACACGGTTTAATTTTTTGAGCGCTATTATAATGTCGTTAGAAATAATAATTTCCTCGTTTTTAATTGTGTTGACATCCAGTCACCTTGTCTCCTGTGATATTAAAGTGAAAAAAAAAAAATAATGCAGAATGCCAAGTAAACACTTCTGACCACAATTTTTTTCGAAGCATCGTTTTGAAAGGTAGGAAATGATTTTAGTTTACTATAACTCTTTGCGTATTTATCCTAGGAGATTTTTTTTGTTAACGCTATTGAAAAAATTGATTATTTCGCAAGCGCTCAAAACCATTGTTTAGAGCCTTGAGAAAAATAAATAGACGAAATAAGAAAATTTCCTTTGCTCAGGCCGAAAGGCTTTGAGAAGCCAAATTCCTAAGCATCATTTTATACAACTAAACGCTCGCTTTCATTCGCCTCATAAGGATCCTTCAGGACTACAGTAGGTCGAATTTTAAGGAAAAGAGCCTCTTTCTCGCACAGTGGAGTCAGGTGCCAAAATTATTTCAAAGTTGCTTTACTTGCACAGGCAGAAATTGAAAGCTTTTCGTTATTTAGTTCTTCCCTTAGCGTTTAAATATTAAAATGAAAATGAATTTCTTTTCAGGAGGAATGATGAACATTTTTTTCGGTAGCAGGAGTGAATAACTTGCGTAAATATTTTGCTTCTTTCAATGCACCAAAAAATACCTGCTTGAATGATAGTTGAAAAATGCGGTATGGATTTAATTTATGAGTCAAAAGCGATCAGATTTTATGAAATTTGAAATTTTGCCGCGTCTACAAACGGATTGAAAAAATCATGCACCAACGTCACATTTGGCAAAATTACCATAATTACGACAAATTTTCTAATGAAAAATATTCGGCGGTGGCTTTTTGTCCCCAGATCAAAAGTGAAAGTTTCATCACTTTAATAGGAAGAGATATTGCCCCTGATCTCGAATTTATCATCTCCGGTAACATCGCAGTCACTCATTTGGAGATCACGGGGGCTGCTAAAGATTTTTGAAGACAAGAGGAAAGTTACGACCATCAAATTGATACTTGAACATCTCGCTACGGATGAAGTACACATCATTAAGTGCTCAAATAAATAGTTTCCATTTTATTGCGAGATAATACGATAATTCATGAGCATGCTTACTCGTCTTTGACGTCCTGTTCAATGCATTAATTATAAAAAAATTATAATTTGCAGTAAATAAAATGAATGTGAAGACGACGTTCCCTCTCATGGCAGCACTCGACAGCGGGGGCAGACCTCGGATAATAACTGGCTTGGGACGCTGTTTTTGTCTCAGCATCGAGGATGTCCTTTGTACATCGACTTTTCCTAGGCACCTAAAAATTCCCTCATATTTTCTTCTCTCTGCTGTTTGGATCTCCCGCCGCATCAGTTTGTTCAGCATTACGAGAGGTTGTTCTATTGCGTTCTAAATCAGGCAAACAGAGCGGTAGCAGGAGATAATGCTGTGAATTATTTCGCTAACAGCAACACATCCAGCCTCGGGCCAATAATTTTGAAGACGTCGGATGCCGTCGTGAGTCATTGAGGAGTTATTACAGCATGCCGCGCATGTCTCTATTTGCATCTCCTTACTGAAATGACTCCATTTCAACACGTTCTCTATGTATGCTTACCACTTGGTAAATTGCTCATTTATGAACCAGTAACAACGGCTCCCATGAAACTGTTTTCACTGCCTTTATTTAAATTAAAATCTAATACACAAGTTGAAATGCTAGAGTGCCATTATATTTTTCCCGTTTGTAAGAAAAGATAAGAATGCAATCAAGCAATAAAGATGACTTTTCAAGTCTGCTTCTTCTAACCTAACCAAACCAACCGTAGCAACCGCAGAAACGCAGTGAACGAGTTAAAAATCATAATACTCTTTCCTGCTGACTTGTCTCATAAAGATTTATGGGGGAAACCATCGAATTATTCGTTAGATTTATACGCACAGCTTAGCAGAAAGTTGAAGTATGCCAAATACAAAATATTGAATGTGGTGGTGTTTCTGAGTTCTATGTAGATGATTCAATTTTTTTTGAGTGAAAATGGTCCATTTTGTTTCTTGAAGTACAATTTTTCATTTGTTTAAGGGAAAATGTTTGTTCTTTCCTCTCTTCTTGCAAACGAAAAATAGACATAGACCATTTGTTAGGTAAAAATAGACTATTTTTTGGGCACAGTTTAGCGTCTCCTTTTTTCAGAATCTTGAGCCTCCGGTTGCCCCTGGAGTTGAAGAGAGTACGAAGTTGGAACTTCACTCATGTGAAAGCTTTCATTAGTCTGCATTTTTTCCCATTCCGCAAAGTTTATTTTTGTTTCTTTTCCTTGCTGCCTCGGCAGTTAACCAGCGAATCTTGAGCGGGTGACGGTGTGGAGTGTTGCTTGCGTTCTTGCGCTCTAAGCACTTGTCTTTAGGACTTCATTACGACCTTTCTAGGCTTCAAAAACTAAATGAACTTTGCTTTGTGAAGACTCTGGTCAAATACTCAAGGGAAGCTGCAATGTCTTCATTGGAAAAGTCTGTAGTTTTGAAGCTCAGGTGCGTTACTTCGGAGAAATAAGTTTACTTGAGATATAAGTTTGCGTAGTATTTTTTTCCGGGTGGTGGTCGTAAATATAATCTTAGGAGAATACTGCTCGAATATAGTTAACTATTTTTCAGTTTCTTCAACTTGACCTCATTTTGATCTAGGTTAATATTAATGCTTATCACAGTTATTTAACTTAAAATTAACAGTGTTTGCCCCATGTTTCCCATGCTCTTGTATTCAATAATAAAAATTCAGACACATGCTTTCATTTTAGGCAAATACTACACACAGTTAGTAAATTTGTCAATCATGGGTTTTGGAAAAAATTGAAAACAGCAGTAGAACCAGACTGCATTAATTTGAATAATGCGCCAATTAATTGCCAATCTGAAATATTGCTTGTGAATTTAATTTCTTATTAATCAAGATTCATTTCTACTTCTTTTTCACGCAGGCTACATAACATTAGGAATTCAGGTTAAATACCCGTGCTAAATTCCAACAATGTGATAGAATGTACTATATCAAGATTTCAATGAGCATAACATATCTGCCTTAATACGCATTTTAACTCTCAGTTCCTTAAATTGTCAAGTTACAGGTTTGCTACATAGAATATCGCCGCTTGATTTCAACAAATTAGTGAAAGCTTCACAGAACAACTGACAAATTTTTGTGGTTTATCAGAGTATCTTTGATGACGAAAATGTGATAGCAACCCTCCATGTTGCATCTAACACGTTGACTGCGTTGCGACCCATCGATGGTTAGTTCGAAATTTTTTAATAATCTTTTAAAATTAATTGTGGATTATATACCCAGTTAATGTTTGATTTTTATAAAATATTTACAAATTTTGAATTTAAATTTGCGTTGAAAATTGAACTTCAGTTTAATCCATCACAGTCAACATGTTGATATACCCTATTGACGTTCAGTATCAATGAATTTTGACAAATTTTGGTCTTAAATTTGTCTTGAACATTGATCTTCAGTTTAACCCATCGTAGTGAACGTGTTAAATTTCAAGCCACTACGGGTCTGTTAGTGCAGCATGTTTACTTGCATGAATAACAGATGAGGGAAAGCTGGAGAGATGGATGGTGTCCGACGGAGATGGTGATGGGAACCCTGTTATCCAGCCGGAACCTTCGAGGCTCGTTTAGAGGATTAATTAAGCTGAATCTTGTGAAGGACGGCTACATTTATACGAGGCGTACGACGGCTACATTTATACGAGGTGTACGACTGCTACATTTATACAAGAAGTACGACGACTACATTTGTATAAGATGTAGGACAGCGTCCAGACTACGCCCTCGTACTGACGTGGGAGTCCTGAATTTATGAGCAAAGCAAATGCGCGTTTCTTTAGAGGTCTCTTTCTTTCTTTAGAGGGGTTTTTTCAGGCTGGGGTTGTGTCTCATTTTTGTGTCGTTCAGACACAAAGCAAAACACAAAAGTCATTTTTGTGTTACGTTCTGTGTGCACGTAGGTTGCACTGATGGGTGGTGGTTATAAATCTTCTTGGGAGAACAATGCTCGAAGGAACTTAAAAATCATCATAATATCCCAAATTCTCGTCTAAAATTTAAATTTTGAACTAAATGCTTTGTCACTAGGGAAATTTGTTTAAATAGCAAGTAAGTTCATAGCTTCACACAGTCTCATTGGCATAAAAGGGATTTTTAAATGAGACAATACAATATTTACGCTCCATCTAGTTATGTACACTGCTATCAACTGAATGAAAATGTGAACCATGGGAATTCATTCGTCTCCTGTTGTCTCTGCCATCTCGGAGGGAAAATCTACTAAATGACCTGACACTTGTTTGTCCATCTTTTTAGTTTTATTCTGCGGTGGAATATCAAACAGGTGAAAAACTTAAGCAATTGTTTATTATTTTTTTTTGTTCAAGAAGCGAAATGTACGATGTTTTGAATACGAAACGAACTGAATACTTCTGTATTGTTTAAAAAACGAATTGAAGCAAGGACTTCGCTAAAACAGCGGCGTTTTATGTTTTCATTTTTTTTCGCCCCGGACTTTGACTTTTTTGATGATATATATATACATATATATGTGTAATTTGAGGTGCCTGCACTACAATAAAGTTGACAAATAATTCTACTGAGTGATCATCGATGCAATAAATTTTCCTAAAATTAAAAAATGATCTATGAAATAAAATTTTTTTTTCGCACATGAGTACTTTTTTGCTCAGTTTTGCGTCTCAATCAACAAAAAACTTATACTTGACTGTTTCAAGTTGTCGAAGCTAACCAGAGTTAGAGAAAATTAAAAGTTACTATAAACCTTTCCAGAGTGTTGTAAACAGGACATTCAGAATAATTCCTTTCTTTTCATTCTTCGTTTAGGAAATCGTAATA
>JACJUY010006860.1:5484-35011 GCA_014220935.1 Platorchestia sp. MABIK
TACTTGCACAATAAAATAGTATCACAAATGAAAATGGTTTCTTCACGCTGATGACGGTGTTGAGGTAAATCTAATTAACAACGCTATTATTTCTGCTCCAAATAGGCGTTTTTGTTCATGAAATATCGATGGGACATTAGTACTGTCTTATCGAAACATTCATTGCTACTAAAATCCAGCTTTCTTCACTTCAACCTGCAGCTTTAACGACACCGTAAGTTCGTTCAACTAAGGATAGTGGAGGAACACTAAAAACGTTAGCTGTACTCTGTATTTATTGAGCACACTTCATGTATGACTACAAATTTTTATAGTTCATTATAACAAAGACAATAGTAATGGTAAGGGCAATAAAGTATGGGGAAAATTAAAGACGTACGAGTCAGTAAACGTACGAAGACGGTCGAAAACTTCACATAAGAATAGACCCAACCTATCTGAAATTTACAGAACTACTTAACTGTAAACTCACAAGGATTTAGGTGATCAAAGTGAATACAGTACCAGCTGAACATGGATTTCTACTGAAGAATGCCTCCTTTGGTGTTTACAAGAACTGGTGCCGTGAGCGGCAACTGACTGGTGAACATTGTACTTTGCAAGGCTAGGCCCCGCAAGTTAGAGAAGTAATACCCTCGTCAATGGAGAAGCACTACAGTTAGAATAGAGGTGCACTAAGCACGCTGTCTCAAACATTGCAACAAAATCAATTCAGCATTCGCTAACGATGCCACAGCAAATTTTCCCAGTTACGTAGCATAACCGAAAGTTTCTAGCCTATTGTAACATACCAAAAATAACAAAATGTCACTCAACATAGTATTCTAAGGACGTGCATCACGAGTTTTACTGCACTTCGAAGACAAAACTTCTCTTTCCAGATACATATCCCATTTTCAATCAAGAATTTTCTAACACTGACCCTTTGACTGCAGCGCGAAGCAGCCTTCGAAAATTACTATACACACAAGAAAAACGAAACAACTAAAGCTAAAAAAGAAAACCAGGGTACTTCCGCTACTGTAGCCACAGAGTCTTTTTCAGAGCAAATTCTACATGACGAAGTTGAGTGTGTCTTCCACTGATGCACTAGACCAGTACCGATGATGATAGAAGCGAGTCTTGTTGAGACTGCCTGTACGAACATCACGATTTGCTTGTACGTACCTTTATACGGCGATAACATTTGTAATTGATACCCGAATAAAGACGTTCGTTTATTTACATGCGATGAAGTCCAGAAGAAAATGAGGTACGTATTGCAGCGACGGCTGCGCGGACTCTTGCTTTCAAACCAGGGAACACAACCCTCAAAACCGATTACGTACGCAATCACACGCAAATCGAGACAAGAAATTAGGATAGAAGTAATAAAGCGACCAACTTTAACTATGTACATTTAGTTTGGCTAGTCAATGTGGATTCATGCTAAATACAGCGTTAGATTATTATTGATGATATTGTAGAAAAATGACGAGAAATTAAAATTACAATATGCGTGATGATCTGCAAAAAACTCGCATAAATGAATTAGACAAGAATTTCTCCGCACAAAAGAGCTTTTTCAAATCAAAACATCACGTTCACATCAAGGTATTCATTTACTGAAAGCAATTTTATAAAAGAAGTTCAAATTTATTCCCATCTGAATGTTTCTGAACCAGATAAATTGCTGACTCGATGAAAGCTCGATCTCGAGGCAGACAAATATAGCCAGCCAAATAGATAAGGTCATTACATACCATACCAATGGTAAAAACGAATCTCTTCACCAACTAAAACGCAAGTAATCTTATGGAGAGGTAGCATGGAAGATTTACAAGAAGCAACGTAAATCAGAGAAAATAATCTCCTCAAGTGTACGAGGACCTAAGCGTGATAGATTAGAAAGTGAACTCTTCCTTGATTTCAGGAGACGACGTCCTTCTCCCTAACGAGAGGTGCTAGTTTCTGGCCGAGAAGAAAGGTGACGATGTATGTTTAACAAACACGAAACTACAATATAATGAAGAGCTTATGACTTACAGACACACATCCTATGGCCAAGGCATTCGTAAGGTATAGCATCATTAAACGTACACAGTTTGCTACAAGCTAGCGGTGTGGCAACGAGGTGGTGAGGTGGAGCTCTTGATTATGATGATAATGACGACCATGTACATGAGGTATGAAGTTAGCGTGGCTGCAATGACGATAAGAGTGATGGAATTGGTGAAGAAGATGGAGGACATGAGTGCTAATGCTAGTAGGCTTCACGATGAAGTGGCGTGATAGCATCATTTAACCACTGGACGTTCGAAAGAAGCAAGAACCGCAACGGGCACCAGCAGCTATCGATAATTAACTATTGGTTTCTACATTAAATGGGAGAAATATACCATTGCATGACATAGTCATTAACCACAAACAATAACAATAAACGAGAAGAATAGAACGATACCATCGTTGAAAATAAACGCCCAAGCTCGCGGAAAAAACTATTCGCTCATGATTAGGAGAACGGTGACCATCTGATACAGCGATCCAGACGCGTTACGTGGCTCTCGAATGCTTTCAGCACCGCAACAGGTTTTTCAGCGCAAAGAATTTTAAGTCACCCCTCAGACGAAGTCACATAACGAGCCTCAGGTAATTGGATGACTTATTCTCAGAAACAATTGTAAAACGATCCCGTAATCGTTCTAATCAAATCCTTCCGTTAATTATATAAGCGTTAATTCCCAGACCGTCCTATAACGTGATACTCTGTGAAGTTAAATGATGCAGGTAAGACTGTCAATGAATTAACCAACCCAAGCAAACCCCACAAAAATCCTTAGCCAACACAAATTGTAATATTCTATAGAATCTCGGCGAGAATCTCCACTTTACTATTCGCATCAATAGTATAAATTATTCAAGTGGTTTCTCATACCTATTTAAAGCCACCAAAATTGCTTCAAGAAAACGACACTCAGAGAGCCCAAATGGGACCAAGAAAAAGACACCATCTTCCGCAGGACTGGCAATAGCACACTGAAGCGAAAGACGGAAAAACAGAACAGTGACGATGATTGGCTCCGGTAAATCGTAGAAACGATCGACAAATTGTAATTATGAGGAGGAAGTGTATAATAAATGAGCGCTTATAATAGTCTAGTGCTGTCCTCATATTTTCTGTATTTTTTCGCCCTTAATGACAGGGTTATTGCGCCTAATTTCTTCAGCACCGAGTTCCCGATAGTCGAAAGTGCAGCGGTGTTCGTTACTGTAGCGATGCACTGAGCAAAACAGGCCTCCGCAGCGGCATGTGAAACCTGGAATACAAACAATACAGTCGTCAATAATTTATTTAAAAGTATAGACCGCAGCGACAAGTAAAACCTAAAATTTGAATGGTACAATTGTGAATGATTCAGGAAAAAGTACAAACCTATCCATTGACATGTGAAACCTGAAATACGAACAATTTAATTTAGAATAATTGAGCAACAAGAAGTAGCAGGCAGAAGGATCGCTCACCAGCGCAGCAAGCGATACGCTTGCCTCGCGCCGAATGTATGCACTGTGACAAGAAATAACTCGTTCTAAGGTTAACGTTTCTGCCATGATGTATTGTGCGGGCAAATATATCTTTTTAGGATTCTGGTTGCCTTCTGCTACGTTTTATTTTTTTCAGCATGATGGAGATTAATTATTGTTCGCTTATAAAATGTCAAATAAACGTGGCATATTTTTGGAGCAGCTTCGGTTAGAAGAGCACTAACGGGAAATTGCTTGCTTTTTCGGTAATTCCAAAATGACCATCTCGGGCGAAGTACGGTAATATAAAGAGCTTAGACACGATGGGGACTGTTGTCCCGGACCAGGAACAAAACGCAATGTAAACACGTCCAAAAAACACACGCTTGTCAAAAAGAGAGTTGATCGAAATTTTAGAGTCTCCATGAGAACTATCACTCGTAAGACCGAAAGCAATCGCACATCTGTTCGACTAAGGGCTAATAGGAACTTGAGCTGAAGCCAGAAGGCTATCAACAATTAAGCTTCAAACGGATGATAAAGATCATTTGCGACTGCAACGATGCCGCCAACTCAAGCATCGAGTCGCAGGTCAGCAATGGAAGTGGATTTTCTACACAGACGAGAAGCTTTTCATCGTGAAGTATGCGCAGAACCATCAAAACGACTAGAGTTTGTCCAACGAGCTTCCCTGCATTACCACAATTATCAAACACCGTCAAAATCCGCAGTCAGTCATGGTTTTGGGAGGAATGTACAACAGCGGCGTGACAACCCTGATTTTCGTCAACCAAGAAGTCGGAATCAAGACATTCTCGAGGTCGTTGGGAGTGTGTCCATGGATTCAACAGCATCTCGACGATGCAGAGTAGACGTTCCAGTAAGACACTCACGGAGAAAAAGATTCAAGGCTATTGGAAAGCCCATTTTCTGGATTTCATCACGTCAGCGGAATGGTCGCTCTAATCGCTAGATCTCAATCCGATGAATTGCAGCATGTTACCAGTTTTAGAAGCCAGGTCGTGTGCTAGGCTCTACTAGGCTGCACCGAGAGCGGGACCGTCTATCGCAACGAAACTTGTAGCCTATCAACGAGAATTTGGACGCGCGTTTCAAGTTTTGCCTCGTCGCAAGGGGAAGTCACTTTGAAATTAGCTGCATATATTAATACTTAGGGGCATTCTGTTATCTATGTGGGTTTTGGTTAAATTTGTATTACTTAATAAATTTTGGGGAAAAAAAGTTGCACGGAATATTTACTCGCCATTCTTTATTTCAGAGAGAACATGAACCATCGACTACTGAGCAATTTCTCCATGGGCCGCGAGAAAAACGTCTCGTTCTCAAGCTAGGGTTTCATGTAAAATCGAAAAACTATTAAAATTCTACGCGAACCATTTCTTCGCTCGACACTTTTAAAAATAGTTTTTATGTGAAAGCACATCACTGTAAAGCTGAAATATTCAAAAAACATTGCCACACAAATCCGTTAGGTCGATAAAATAACAGGATATCGTTAGTCTCAAAGCTGCACTAAACAGCAAGCGACCGAGCACGTCACTTCCTACCAAAATCTTACGAGAAATGGCAAGGCATCACACACATCTAAAATGATTGAATGTTTCGAAGTGACAACTTAACACGACGGAGTTCCCTCGTGAATACATATATACCGATATTCATATTTGGTACGATAGTGACGCTTGATAGGTACTTCCCTAAGCCTACAATTTTCACCAGATGTCACAATACCGGAACTGAACATTTCGGTATGTTCGCAAAAAGTTAGAAAGCAAATACCAAAAAGAATATTAAACAAAAAGAAGTTCATTTGAACTTTTCACGAAGGGTTAGAAACAAGTTAAACTCCATTCTGTCTCATAACTCGAGACGTGCGATGAACATATCACACGAGTTGAATGAAAATGATCGGCTTCCTCATCATACGAGCACATTTCAATTAGAAATTCATACTTCTTGAGTAATTTCACCGCAGTGAAAACGAGAAATTGAAACTTTTGACTCAAATTATTTTTGACAGTCACTCCTACTTCAAACATCCTATTAACGCCTTTTTTGTAGGAAATACTTGCAAACAGAGCAAGCCAGCTACGCTACGCGTGGGTTATATAGCAAAGGTCGGATCGACATGAACGCTTTCAACTTAGGACGATCATAAATGATAACCTCGCAGGAAAACCAAGAGCTTCAGAGTACGGCACAAACGGAGCGTGAGCAGTTACGCTTTCAGCAGGTTTTCACTCATCAAAAAAAAAAAAAATTCCACTACAAAGAGTATACAAGTAACAAACAAAAACAGGAAAAATCAACGTCTTCATTTTTTCTACCACAAAAAAATATCAAAGATCCTAGTTCAAACATATTAAACCTACACATGCACACTAAAGAAATGCACTCAGTGTCAATTTCATAACTTCACTTTAATAAATAGCGAATCAGACTTGACAGAAATAGAAATAATGACTGAGCTCAATATCGCCATAAATCATAAATCCTGAGTTTAACATCCTCAAAAATCTAACTTAATGAGACTCAAAAATCTAACTTAGTGAGACGCAAAAACAACCTGACAGTTTATATAGACGAGTGTTTTAAGTTATCGACACCGAGGCACTCACACGAGGAATAGTCTAAAAGTAAAACTTGGCTAGAAATGTTTGAGATGTAGAAATACCCGAACTTTAACTGATTTGTACATTTGACACTTATATACTCAAACATGATTTAAAACATAATACATGAGAAGTGCTCATCTTAAATTCTAGACGCTAAAGCACAAGCACTCAACGCTAACACACCGGGTAGACTTCTTTACACACACGTTCTACACGCCTTCAGACAGATACACAGACTTTACACGCCTTCAGACAGATACAAAAACTTTACACGCCTTCAGACAGATACAAAAACTTTATACGCCTTCAGACAGATACACAAACTTTACACGTCTTCAGAGATACACAAACTTTACACACCCTCAGACAGATACACAGACTTTACACACCCTCAGACAGATACACAGACTTTACACACCCTCAGACAGATACACAGACTCTACACACCTTCAGACAGATCCACAGACTTTACACACCCTCAGACAGATACACAGACTTTACACACCTTAAGGCAGATCCACAGACTTTACACACCTTCAGGCAGACACACACTCTCAACACACCTTCAGGCAGACACACTTTACGTTTTCATGCACACATTCTAAATATTTCCTGACACACTCTGTTTTCTAAGGCCCACTAAACTAATAGATGGAATACAAAAAGCATTATCCTCCAAGTCCATATTTCAAAGAACTTTTATGCTGGCGAAGTTCACGAAACACGATAGAAAGTGCCCAATAGACTAGATTGTGAGTTAGTTCCAGCCTCCCTAAACACAACAAAAGTGTTCTTTTCAGTATGGAATGGAGTTAAGAGAACGCGGAATTTATGCACAGGGTGAGCTCCCACACAAGTTTTCCTGCACATGGTTGCAGTGAGTTGAAAAGAAAGTTTATAGAACAAAATTCAAGTTGAAGATAAAATTCAGAGGTACTGAAAAACCGGACAGCAGTGAACAGCAAAAACAAAATGGTGACCAATAACTAAAAAATAATTCTATTTCAACAAAAAGAGGGGGTGAGGGGGACCTAGCTCTCAGCTCGACACTTCACATTTCACTTCAACGACACAAGCTCCACTCACCTGTGAGTCCGACTTTCTTCTTGCAAGACTGGCATTTGTTTTTCTTCTTCTTGGCGGGCTCCTTGTCAGAGGAACTGGACGAGTCGAGCTCTGCGTCCAGAGACGAAGCCCCGAGTGTGGCGGCGGCAACGAGATCCCCCGCAGGACAGGCTCCTGGTGCTGCTGAGCTGTTCGTGTAGCTGTCGCCGCCGCCGCTGGTACAGCTCTCCTGGGGACATAACTTCATGTTCAACCGCTCTAGTCATAATAGTTCTCATTTCTCAACTTCTTACGGTCTTCCTGAATGAAAGATGTGCGAAAATTAAGTACGTATCGTTAATGTATGTCTCTGTGCCAACGATTCACTTGTTAAACCGCCAAAAACAAGGAAATTTAAACATTTTGTCGGGCTTCTGAAAAATACTGTTTACAAGTTAGATTTATCAGGAAAAATTCAATTGCTGGCATTCTTGCTATTTAATTGCAAACTTGATTGATAACTGAAAATCACTCTTACTGGTGAATTGCAAAGATGTCAAGAAGAATAATTGTCATACATAGAGCGCTAAGAAGCGTTTAGTCCGAAAGATGCGCTGCTAGAGAATCCTCTCCAACACAACAGAGAAAAAAATTTCATCATCTCTGATGCATCGGCAAGACGCATGTTTTTTCCAATCATTTAAACTTAGAATCAATAGCAATTCAAGTCAGATCATTACAGCAAGCCACACGTATCGTCTCGAGTATGAGCAGCGGAGAGACAGTGACTAAGGAAATATTATTTTCGGTAATATGACATTTAGACGAAGTTCGCTATTACGTAGCAAAGATGCGCTCTCACTCGATGATGCCATGATTATGATACAGCAAAATATTCAGTTTCAACCACCACGTAATTTCATAATTTCTTCTAACACATGGAGCTCACAAATGCAACTAAACAATAGAGACACATTTGGCTTTCTAGTAGTAACTTTCCACGGCATTTTTTTAAAAGCTTCTTTGAATTAACTTACAGGCGCAAGGAGAGGTTCAAAATATTCACTGCTCTGTTCTTCTCATTTTTCGAGTGTATCGTTCAGTCATCCAGCCCCAATCATGACTTCAAAACAATGTTCTTCGTAACGTATTTTTTATCCCGCATCCTCGTGCGAAGTTATAAAGAATTAAGGCATTTATAAAACCAAGCCGTGAAAACTTACGATGCTGAATAAAACGCAAGATCTTTAGCATTTGCAGCTAATGTGTTATGAAAAGCTTGGCCTTCCCACTGCACCAACGCTAGTGAACTTTACTAGAGCACAAATGAGATATGAACCGACAGCATCAACGCACCTAATCCATGGTGAGCGCCACATTTACAGAAGCAGATCGTCGGCATGAGGTCGAACAAGAGGTATTCCGTCGACTAAAACAGCTGCTCTCCTTAAACAAATCGAGTATCCACGATACCAACTCATATCAAATATTGGCCGTTGTTTTAAACGCAAGTGTTTTGATCTTAACAGAACACATTAACATTAACAAAAACCTTCGAAATTGTATTTATCTAGGGAAAATTTTATTTAAACAGTTATTTTAACAAGTCATCCGATTATTTACGATAAACGTAAACCACAATGATTTTACAGTTCCATGTATCAAACGAGAACGTTTGCATGAATGTATTCCAAAGTGAAATAGAAGGATTCCTTGACCTACCTCGACCTCATCCTACGACTACAGGAAACTTGACCGATTTTGACATGCTTTTTACAAATTATTTAGAAGAAATAAAAAATATATCAGAATAAACAACTCATCGTTACAAGAAACCAGGTACCAAAACTTCGTAACTATTGTGTTAATTTATTATTAAACGCGCTAAGGATCTCAGAAGAGACCATTATTTAATTTTGATAAAAGAGCAAAAGAAGAGACTGGAAAAGTTGATACTTTAAAAAAAAATTGAAGATGCGCACAAAAAAATGAATGAAATTATGCAAAAAAATATGACAAAATGAAGTAGAAGATGAATGTAGCAGAGAAGTAGTTGATGTTTAGTAGAAAAAAATGAAAAGTTTTATCCGTCATTATAATACTAGACACCAAAGAAGAAAAACGTTTAATTTTGCGGAAGAAAAATACAATACTAACAAACTTAAAAGGAAGAAAAGGCAGCATGAGAAATACGAGGCGTAGTAAAATAAAAGAAATCAAATAAAAAAACAGATACGATAAGAAAAGTAACTTATCGAAATACAAGAAGACAAAGAGACACACTGAGAAACAATGAAACCCTGGAGAAGCACAGGAACACTGAAATATGAGGAGTGCATGGACCGAGGATGGGAGCACAGAGTGTACTGACCGACGAAATAGAGGGCACGGTGGGCTGTGCTGTGGATGTGGCCAAATGTGAAGCAGCAGCAGAAGGTGACGAAGAGGCGGACGTTGCTAGCGTGGTGGCGACTGCCGCTAAAGAGGGTGACGATGAAAGTGGAGGAGAGGGAGGCGGCGACGTGTTCCTCGAGGAGGCTAGTGTTGGGGGAGGTGTGCTGGGCGTGCTGCTACTGCTGGGGCTGCTCTGGGGGAGTGGCTGCTGCTTCTTTTTCAGGTGGTCTTTGTAACATTTGGAGCAGAGGCCGTCTGTGTTGGAGGACCCGAAGAAACCGCAACCTGTTCGACACAGGATCGGCCCCGCCTCCAACTGATTGCTCTCGCTGCGCTCCATTTGGCCAGACACCTGCAAACAAAATTTCAGTTGATAATAGTTGCCAGTGCTCATCGTTTACAGATAATTACCTCTCACAACCATTGTGTTAATAAATTTTCAGATTATTAGCTACCTTGAACATAATGCTCACTTCCTCTCACAGACAATTGCTCTTCATAACCATGCTGCTCCAGTAACTTCACACTGACAAGTTGCACACACGCATGAATCTTCACGGTTTTCTAGCAGTTACCATAAAACCAGGACAGCAAGATATCCCTCGTCAAAAAAAATGTAATTACATACACTCATCAAAACACGTAAATAATTAGACAGACGTCGTTGCATTGAGACAACTACTTGAACCGTTAGAAAAATAAGACAGAAACTTTTGTTCTTTTTACCTAAAACCCCTACCTTTATATTTGAAAAATCATGTCACTGACACAAAAGTAACAAGACATCCATCAAATCACTGCTGATAGCTACACAGGTGTTATGATATCTCATAAGATTCACGAACTTGTAACAGCGATATCTTATCAGCCCCGAGCCAACAGGGTCTTCAATTATTATTCGCGACAGACATGTTGGGTACAGATGATAAGCTCAAGACGGTGACGCGCGCGCAAGCACTTCCGGGGAGTCATGTTCATTTGCAGGAACAGCTCTACTTTGGCAGCCATGTGGACCGGCAGCCACGTTATGTGCACTGACAGCCATGTTATGCGCACTGGCAGCCATGTTATGCGCACTGGCAGCCATGTGCCCAGACAACCATGCCGTGTTCTTAACTACCACATGCAGTGACAGTAATGGCATTAGTACCGACAGCCAAGCCACGTTCACGGCAGCCGCGTACACCTGATACGAGTTTCGGTACTCTACGGTGCACCACTGATACAAACCACAGACCTGATACTAGGGACAGACCATCCAACACTAGCAGTGGTACCATGAGTTACAGTAATCATGCGCTAATCGTAACAGACCGCAATTAAATTGAATAGAAGCATTTCAAATCGATCATATTTTGAACGTAGCTATTGATGTATCGTACCGTTTAGCTATTCTGCGATATACGCAATGTGTTGGTGATTCAGTTTTCACGGAACGAGTAAACTAAGGATTTCCCGGCAGTAAAGAGTTAAATCATTTATTTGTTCAAATTCGTTACGAAATGAAGCACAATTTTACAGCTAGCCAATTCCGATAACAAATTTTTCGACGGGAAAATTTACAGATTTATCGGAAGGATAGGCAGTAATGAAACTGGCACAACATTCAAGTTTATGGTTCACCTGATACGTCTGGGCGGAAATAAACACACAAATAACAGGTTAAGAAGCAAATAAAAACCCGTAGTTATAAAAAGTAACCTTGAGAGTTTAGCGAACACATGAGCACAAGAAGCTTATCAGCATCGTAACCTTGAAGCGAGCGTAGTCTACAAAAGAGGTCGATACATCTTCCACCTTTGCGTGCTAAAACAAGGAATGATGAAGAGCAAGAGTCTGCTCACCTTGGCGGTTTAGGGAGACGAGCCTTGAAAGAAAAGGAGCGTCGAAAAACGCAGTTGTGTCACGAGGAGGGTGGCTGGTTTGTATCGTGCTGTTGCTCACACGCTCCTGAAAATAAAAACGAATACGTTAGTCGGATGCTGAAACTGTGAAGGACATGCAAAACAACTCATGCAGGAGATAAACACTGCAAGTAAGCGTAAGCCTCCCCAACGAAAGTTAAGTTGTCCTAAAAAGAGGAAGGCATCATTTAGAATGGAGTTAAGAGTAGGGAGAATCGATGCACAAGGTGTATCCATACACTAAATCCCCAGGGTGTAGAAACAGCTAGTTTATGGACAAATGTTATAAAACAAGATTGAGTTGACGAAGAAGGAAAAAGTTTACCTCTCAGCTCGGGATCTAACAAAAGAACGGTTGCATCTCGAAAGCAAAAGAAACAACAGAAAAACACAGAGCACAGAAAGCGCTGGAGAGCACAGAAAGCGCTGGAGAGAGCAGAGCTGTAAGAGCGTGAGGAGGTAAATGTTACGCTCACGGTGCAATCCTGCATGAGCGCAACGCACTTCCCACCGCGAGCGCTTGTTGCAACGCACGCCCCACGCAATAGCAAGGCTACATCACGTCACGTGCGTGTTGCTCTCCTACTTGCGTGCAGCAAGGAATGCATGCAGTTCAAGAGAACACCGAGAATATCATTCAACACACAAAAGAATTCATACATAAGCAACAGGAAATTTGTTTTTTCTATTCTCCAGCGGAAACTCGGGGAAACTTACGAAAAGACTTTGCTGAACTCTTCTATACATTGTGTCACGGAAACTTGACTTGTACAGACGATCTTGCAGAAAATGAAAAAAAAATTTCAATCATATGTGGAGTTTTACGAATTCATCACAGTATCAATTTGAGGTGATTCTCACAAAGTCAGCTCTACGCAAGACTCAACAGAATCGGACCAAGACATCAGCGCCGACGTAGCATTCAGCGGATTGCATCAAATCTCTATCACCAAGGTCTCCCGGCCAACCTAATCAAAGTAGATAAGCAGCGTGCGAGTATAACGTCCAGATACATGGTGAGCCACGACGACGCTGCTTTCAGCTCCATGCACTCTACATAGTCTTGTGCTGGAACATAGCAGCGACGCAGGTCGAAATTTGAACGGTTCAGCTAAGAACAAATCAAATGATGCGCAAAGCCAACTTTCGTGTTTTGCGTACAGGTCGGCTACAACTTCGTAATGGATCGCTGACTGGCTATCAAAATGTGGCATCGGAATAGAACCAAAAACAGACAATGATATTTATCATACTGAAACTGAACCCCACAGACGTTGCAAAGTTTAAATAGGCAGAGAATATTTATTCTTAAAAAAATTCTTCAAATCTTATTGACACACAACCGATAGCCCACACGAAAGCGATGCGCTGTAAATAAACCATTCCGATGTCAAATTACGAATGTATGCTGCATAAAGTGCTATCAGTAGAACACTTAACCGGATACTCGCACTTTTACTCTCGTCCGGCAGCGCTGACACGCTCTTCTGAGACACCTTTGTGCTAGGCATGTCTTTAGGCAGAAAAAAAAGTCCCAACTTCATACAAATAAAGACACGAATAAAAAACCAGGTCACCCAAACGAAACGTGACTGCAAAATTTGCTTAGCAGCAACGCTAGAGCGAGCGCTCCATAAAAAATACGCACGCCGAAGACTCGGGGAAACTATTTCAAAATTAGAACCAAGTCAACACTGTGAAGAGCAGTTAACTAAACATGGCACGCCGCAACACACAAGAACGGCAAACACAAATGAACGTAGACCTACCATCGAGAAGCATGGAAAGTGAGAACGGAGACGAAGAGTTTGTCAAGCACGTTCTCTACGAAGTAGTCCATAGCACAATATTCTCAAAATGCGCTCTAACCAGTATACCTAGTTCAAAGCTTAAGTCATGTACCTAACTATCAACACAGACACCCAGAATAATTATTTCATCAGCGCGTGACAAATAAGCATCCGCGTTTGAAAACTCCTGTGTTCAAATTTTTCAACAGGTCGAGAAAAGGTTTGTACCTAGTATAACCATAAGCTAAAGAACATCGAATCGAGAAAAGCTTATAAAAATCGTGTTTCAAGCGACAAAAATGTAGAAAAATGAAAAAATAACTATAATGAGGAAATAAGCATAAAGGAACATCGGCACCATCTAAACATCTGCGAGAACAAAATACCAAAATTACCTAAGATTCGACCTGCCAATTCACTCTTAGAAAGTAGTTCAAACAACTACAGAAAAATATAGAATCAGTCGTAAAACATGATGTATAAATATTAAAAGGGAAAAACGTCTAAGATGACGTCAAGTCTAAGCCTACATTTAACAAGTAGGTAGGACTGTCAGTGCAGTAGAAGCCAGAAAAGAATTCAAGACAAATATGCGAAACAGCACACATCCATCAAGCGGCACAGTGTGAATTGCGAGACGGGAGCAGCAAAGGGACCATTTCCTGGTAGAAGTAGAACAGGGCAATAGCTCACATTCTCTCGTAACAGGATGCACCGAGTATACGCTCACGTGCCTGAAGTGGAGGAAAATCTTGAACACAATACACTCATGAAATTTCACGTACAAACTATCGCCGTGGGCCACACCAGAGTAGTGGAGCGGATCAACTGAGAGTTTGATGAGTGATTATGCACGCCATCTCAAAAAAGAAACTTCCAGTACGTAGAAAATACGCGTTGTTTCGCACCTCATGAATGCAGCCATAATTAAAAAACGAAACATCAAATGAGTTACCTGAAGAAGGTCACGAGAATTACATATGGCCAATAAAAAGCTATAGTTCTTAAGAAACACCATTTAGAGAAGTGAAAGCCAATCACAGATAAAAATAGATTACCCAAGTCTCAACAGCTTTGCTGAATATTTTCACTTTCAATGGATCACTTTCCTTTCGTGGAACACAACTTTCCCATGAATGTTATTGAGGGCATGACAATGAGTGAAACGTATCACGATTACCAGATTGGCATTTTTTTCTACAGAGCAAATTTATCAAATTTAGACTTTTCCAAACCAAATTTGGCCATAAAGAGTACTTTGCCTCTTTTACCGATGCAGATGACCTAAAGCAGATCGCCCTCCACAGACTAATTCTATTCAAAAATGCAAGATTTGGTCATTTAAGCCAGAGAAAGGCCAATCCGGCAACTTTGACACAGATAAATACATAGACAGACAGAGGGGCCGGAGCACGCGGACTTTCACTTCCCTGAGCACGCTGCCTGCCTGACGCAACAGACGCAACACGTGGTCTCGTGTCTCGCTGGTGCCACGCCACCACCCAAGAACGTAGAGGACGAAGTAAGAGTACGTGTGTCCACAGAGTTCGATAGTTTCGGCGTCGGTTAATGATCTCGGCGTTTTATGAGGAAGTAAAAACCCCAGGACGCTATATACTGAAGAAGAGTCGTGTTAGCTTGAATTTTAATGAAGAATACGGTAAGAAAGTTTCTCCGAAACGAGAAATTGTTCGTTTTGCTATCACCCTTCGCTAAAAAAATCTATGAACTCAGTCACAATATTGTAAAAACGGCACTGAACGACACTAAATGTGACCGTATGAATCAGGGGTTCGTTTTCTTTATTTGTAAGAAGTTGAGATTCGTTTCCACCAGTCTTTAGCAATGGATGAGTGGACTAATACTGTTCCATACGAAATTACCAAAAAAATGACAACACAAAAAATCCAGAACGTATGCAATAATCTAAGTGGCAGCGCAAGTTTTATATCAACAAGAAATGCCATAAAAAAACCATGGTCATCACACTCATTTTTGAACTTCAAGAAATGACACTTCGCATCAAGATAACACGAATGCACACGCTGCAGAAGACGCATGAATATGACGCATTTATAAGCGCTGCCAGCAATTACGTAAAATTTTGGCATGTTAGCAAATGCCAATTTCGAACGAGGCAAAAGAATTACCCGCACACAGCAGTCCTAAATGTAGCACAAACATCAACTCACACCTCACACACAATGGACAAAGCAGCAGCAGCCTCACGGCACAGTACCGCGCGTGTCCGAGAAGTAGGCAAGAAGCGCACAGCCTGCTGACCTGCTTGCTCAGTTTCCCTTGCTAGAGATGCGGCGAAAGTGCGGCGCCGATGCATGAGCATGTGTGCCTCATGCATGATGAGACACAACCTTCAGCTCTGATAATTCTGCTTGTGCTCAATACGAATACGATACGAATTGTATATTCCTCGTGGACAAATGCAGAACACGTGTGTAAGAATTATTAAGTCCGATTGTGGTGACATTTTTCTCCAAGATCAGGCATTAAGTGATAGCTGTATGAAACATGTTCAAAATTACCCCGTCACCAATAAATATACCATCATCATCGCCATTGAATGTACAACGCATGAATTATGTCTGCGCGTATACCACGTCGATCTTTTTTACACCGTTCGATTCTAGTTTAAATTCAAATTTATTGATGTCAACAAGTCTTAAAGAAAAAAATGAAGTCGACGCTGCAAAAATGTAACAAGACTATAGAATCTAAAAGTGCTGAAACGAAAGCTTCTCAATAGAAGATGGGGAAAACTTAGCCTCAAACTTGAACGGAAGTGTCAAGATTAACAAAGTTGTACTTATCGCAATCAGCCTTTGTAGCATCATGAGCAGAGCTGGGATAACTGTTCTTGATGCAGTGAAAACACCATTCCAAATTATAATGCATCATGCTTGTCATCAAAACGACGTAGAAAATCAAAGCCGTCTGTGATTTTACATCGTTTTAAAGGCGCTGGATATATACATATACACATATCGCAAACATAAAAAACAATATCTGTTTTAATGACGGGTGTAACTCTCGACTAGTTCAAGCAATTACAGAGAAACGCTAGACATTTCCAAAGAACGTGAATAACGCAGCAATTAAAGGGTCCGTGGTTTTTAACACATATTACGAAGGCAACCAGAGCTCTAACCGCAATCGGCTACCAAAACAAAAATACGCCCGACAACAAAGCGTAAAAAACACGTGGGATAATTAGTGGCCCTTATGCACGAATAACGGCCATTGCCATCTTTCCTTGCAAATAACAAAATGACGTCAACCAATATGTTTCCTTAATGAACACGTTTCCCACGTATCGGGCCAATAAGATCCCCCAGTTGTGTATTGGTACACCCGTCTACAAACACTGAACTGAAACATCAAGCACCGGAAGACTTCCGCAACAAAGGATTCAGTGCTATAACTTGATACGCAGGGAACGTGTTATATGTGACAGTAAGAAACTTTGTATTTTCTTTTTTTGAATGAAATGCTAGCATGTGAGTGGCTAACTGTTAGCAGGAGCTAGAAGACTGGAGGCAAACATAACATTGTAAAATAGTTTCTTTCATAAGTCAAACTAAACTTGCGCGTGAAGTGGCTAGATATAATAACTGCTGCAAGAATATGAGAATGCACTCGCAAAATTAAATTCATTAATTTCCTAACTATTCATCATAACAAAGAATCGTATTATTTGCTTGTAAAAAATAAAAAGAACGGAGTTATGCATACTTTTCTCAAGTCAATGTTGACAAATCATTGCTTCGGCTGGGAAGTTGCTCACAAAGAAGTAACGTGTGAGAAAAAATCATCAAATGGCAAAAAAAAAAATTCCGAAACACAATAACAGAATGCAGCAGGAAAGAAGAAGAACATATTTGATCTAGAATAAGAATGTAAGAAATTTGAAAATGAAAATCTCACCTGAAAACGTTATGCTAATTTACATGAACACAGGAATTCGAACATTTCTCTTAAAATCTAGTTTTCAAAAAAACACTGATATAAAAGAATGTCTTACCATTAGATACGGATTAAAAACTCGTGTCACTCAATTGAAAAGTGTTTTTAGGCAAAAATTTGTAAATACTTGATACGAATTCGAGAAAAATACCAAGGAAATTAGTATTGTCATAGTTAGAACGAAGCTAAACAAAACAATGCTCAAAAAGAGAAGTTAACAGTGAATATCGTCGGCGAGCTTCCTTGCTTTACAATGGGATCCGGTGACAGCTTTCCGTTTTTCCTCATGTTTCAGGTAAAAGAAGTACATGACCTTTTAGACTTGTTATTACCATTTGAACAGCAGAATTTAGTAGATCCGTAGAGTAGGTTTCTAACATATTGAGTGCCTGTTGTGTCAGCGTGATATTTTTGCTGCAATTTCGAGAAGTACCTCGTAAAGACCATGAGCTCGATAACAAACCTAAATTTGCGCACGTAGCTCTGTGTGAATACCAAACGCGAGCGATGCAGAGGAAGCTCTAATCAGCTTCGTCCAGATTCCTAACGTTAATCCATTTTTATTTAAAGCATAGCTTCGCAGTTTCATTTTAAGAAGCCGGTTATGATTCTACTTCCTTGAACGTCACTTCTCCCAAAATATGTGCGAAGTCACCGTAGCGTCAGAGAGAGACTTCCCCACGGTGCGCTGCTTCCTGATCATTTGCAACGAGAAGCCCCGAACGAAGGAAGGAAGGAAGGAAGCAAGGCGCTATGATCGCGGCCCCATGACCCTACTGAAGGTGGCACCAGCGCGCGGACGGCAATGACCTATTCTCGGAGCAGGTCATGCGGCGGCCATTCGCAAGGTTGAACCATTACTTGCACCCTCCCCTCCCCCTCTCCAATTCTCAAAACGCGCCCGCCACTCTTCTACGTCCGTTAGCCGCGTAAGATGTCATACGAAAGACGGAATGATCGTGTATAACTTGGGTGTCGAGGAAGAGCTCGAATTCCTCGCACTCGCTCTTTGAAGTTTTGCATCCTGTTACAACCAAATATGGTCTATTATGTTTACGCTAATAGTGCACAACAGTGTAGTGTCGTACTATCGACACTACTAGAGGTATTTTCAGCGGTAGCTTTAAACTACCAATGAAGGAGCTACAGTATCAGAAGCCGTAAACTTCTACGGAGCAAGGGAAAGTAAAAGCACAGCAAGGCTCCTAATAATGTACTGATTCTGTCGGTTACAGACCCTCCTTATAACTAGCAGTGCCCGGAAGTCGAACAAGGACTTTCCGGTAGTCTTAAAGCGTGGCAGAGGCAAGGCACAATAAAGGACTTCGCCGGCCAGCTCCCGGCGGCGGTTTATGGCTCTTCCGGCTCCCAGGCAAGCGAACCCAAATGCAACCAAGACATCCGGCGGCGCTTGCCCTGCAAGTCTCACACCGATATATAACAAACAGTTAACTTGTACTAAGATGATGTAGATTTCAAAACTCGCGAGCACCTCCTTTCACGTGCAGTCTTGCTGCATGGCCTTCCACAACTCGAAGACGAAGTCGTACATGAACTGTCTCAACACGGAGGTCAACTGGTTTTCAATAGGTATTAGATTCCCTCGCTGCAAAGTAATTAATTTAGGAATTCAAATTAAATTCTACTCATTTTTGTCTGAAGTCAGTCAAGTCTAAAGCACTCGCACAACACTTGCAGAGGTAAGTTACAACGTACCATCCGTCGAGCACGTCGATTTTAGGGCCTTCTTGCCTTGTTTATTTCCTAATGGCCGCTATTGGCGTCAAGGACCGTAACGCGGTATCATTTATACAGAATATGATATTGTTGGGAAAAACGCAATCGCCTCCCAGTTGCTAACAAACCAAATTAATGATAACCTTCAGTGATCTATGAGCTGTTCTGAAAAAACTCTGTTTTGACTTCAAGGGCGCAACGTAGCCAAACGAGAATCTTAGCTATAGAGTACAGTCCGACGCAGCTTCAAGCAGCGCTTATAATATGCGCAGCATAGACAACAGGGTACATAAATGTACTAGACGATTATGAGAAGTTTTGATTTCACAAATCATAATTTCTGAACAATCTAATCAAGTTCAATAGGGTTCTGATTTTGAGCACGTCACACGCATCATCTCAATCAATGGACAATTGACCAAAGATATACTTTCAAAGAAGATGTTTACGTAAAAATGGAAAATATCAACGAACAAACACTACCACTAAAAGCACAGGCCTAATCTTTGAATTCTGCCAGATTTATGACAGCGCATGGCAATTCTACGTACTTCCATTATTAGCACTGATTTTCAAGAAATTCATTCCTAACTTTGGGGTCACGTTTGCTGTACGTGTGTAGGTGTGTCCTAACCGCGAACACAAGACGACGCAGGGGCGTGACAGTGAGAGGCGGACGCACAATGAAAGTGTTCGTGCGCGACACAGAGAATGCGAAGCGGTCATCCCGCACAATGGGTCGAGGAAGAGGTGACCCAGTTGTTCATCGTAGGGCTCGTACGCCTCACTGGCATTCATGCATCAACGCTTACCACACTCAGCCATCTTCCATGCTTTTGTGGCACATTCCTCGTACGATTGAACAGCACACGAGGTTAAAACTGTGTTTTTCTAGTTTTCCTCGAAAATCAAGGAAAATATCTGAAAGACAAAGACAGTAAATGCTTCACTGTGAGACATTAACGTACCTACTGCACAAATACAAGTCCAAGGTAATCCAACTCGAAAGTACTTTATCCCACGGCATATCATTGGCAACCATATACTTAACAGTGGTGACATTAAGGAAACAAGTTACGCTCCATATTTCAATTTGTCCAGTACTACGTGTATAATTTCCTTAACTTCCTGGCTAAGGAGGTCATGCTCGCCTCAGATTCATTAATGAATATTCCAATGGAAAAAATTTATTCTCTCTCAAACACACCATACAAAACCAAACCTCTAAACAAAGAACATACGAGATTACAAATATGTGGTTAACCGTACAAAATTGAACCACCGCATAACTGCGAGTCAAACATGTGATAAAATTATGAATGGAAAAGTGTACAGTAAGTGCAAGCGCAAAAGAAATATCGCAGACTGATCATGAATTAGTATTTTAACATTTCACATCCCACTACTGCGAAATCATGAATAGCCAAAATCAAGGACCGTCGCTAATGAACACAGAACGAACTTAATTTTAGAAAACAGATCTTAGTCGTCATTTCGGAATCTTCTTTTAAACAGATTGACTTTAGAATAAAATGGAACAAATGAGCGGTAAAAATATCACGCACCGTATCTCCATTGACGGTATCAAAATGTTTGCTTTCTCAAATGCCTAGAACATATTGATCCCACGTTTCTGGGTACCACATTTCCTCATACGACAAGTACACCCAACAAATCTCAAAACTTAGACCGATATGAATTGCATTGAAGATGGGCGTGCTGTACCATTCTAAAAAATCGAGCCTGAGACTTGGTGTTATAAATATTTCCAGCCAATCGAATGGAGATATAACCCAATTTTTCAGTCAAAGTCATAAAAACAAAGCCAAACCACTGCCAAATAGACAGGGCTGTCTGAACGGCAAGCAGCCAGTTGTCTTGCAAGGGAGGAGAGAAAGCAGAAGCTTATCATGAGGTTCACCACGAACCTGATGAACCGCAGCATCGAACGGCCTGATCCTCTGCGCATGACCACAGACAGAGGACGCGTTCGCTCATGCCGAAATGTGCAAGCATCTGAATCGTAATGATTTGGTTGGAATGGATACATTAACGATCGATTTACATCCAGTGCTCGCAAATATCGTGGAGTTCTTCAACTCACTTTATGCCAAATAAGTATGAAATGCAGTTAAGAACATAGGCGACTAGTGGTATCTACTACTAGCGTCAAAAGAAACAAACATGAAGAGTTGACCTCACGAAAAACCCATACTTTTCATTCTTTACTGTAAAAATTGGCAGAACCACACAATTAACGCATGCACATAACGATTTGGTAGAAAAACGCAGCTCAACTTAGAGCCTCGTGATACGTGCAGGGTTGCTCCTCATACTGCCGACTACTCACGTATACATATTTTGGAAGCGACGAAGCGGTATACTTGACCCAATTACGAAGCAGCAGCAGCGTTCGCGCGCAAAAGCGCTGTGTAGGTCCAGAAGCGACTACGGCTCAAGGTCTGCCTCTCCCTCTAGAATCGCTTGCGCTCTTACACTCCACTGACTCGAACACAGGCTATACGCTCTTTCAATACATTCCACTCCCGAGGTTGAAAACGAAGTTGCTTCAATTCGCACTTCATTGTGAAAAATTCTACATGTTCTGTGCGATGGCCGTTTAACCTTGCGGTAGTTCTGTAGTGAGTATTGTAAAAAAAAAGAGGCACGAACATCGAAGAAAGTTCACTTGGTGTACATTTGGAGAACAACATAAGTTTAAACTCCTGTAATTTTCAGGCTGTTTCAAAGAAATGAATACCTCACTTTTAAATGCTTATAAAATTTAAAATAGTGAACCGATAGTAATATACCTAGTCTCATTGGATGCAGATTCTTACCATATCCTTAGCTGTGAACATGATACAGCTATCTTGTGAAATACAAAGTAAATTGCAAGCAAGATAAAACTAATAAAAGAGGAGTGAATTTTTATCCCTTATGGCTCCATTCAAACAAGAAGCTCTCAACAAGTGTTTCAGTTGTTTCCAGAAGCTCTTTCTGGCAGACCATCTCTAACTAAAGTTACTATGTATTGCAAGTGCGCAAATTGAACAAGGCTGAAAATGAAAGAAAACGTACTCCAATAATTTAAAAATAATAATAGTTTGCTTTCCACGATGATTCAAGAAAATCAAAGATTTGTGTGTCGAAAAAATAATTTAAATACAAATACGTCCTGTGCAACCATCAGTCGAATCATTCGAAAAGATTTGAACTGTTAACCCTACAAAATCCAATTACAACAACTTACTAAACAAGATCGTTTTGATAACTGTTTTATATTATTACTTTCTGATACAAAACTTTTTCTTCGTTTAGAAAAGTTTTACCAAAATGTGATAGAGAATTAATTTCTGCATTCAATGAGACTAAGCATGCTAATATCGGTTTACTATTTAATTTTATAGCTTTGAAAGTGAGGCATCCATTTTTTTTAAACACCCCGTATATTGAATATATGGCAGTAGAGCGGTGAATGACAGTGAATATGACAGTTGCATGAATCTAGTAAACCGAACCTGATAAACACGTTCACTTTTATCGAATTAGAAATTCATTATGCCAAGAACTTTCTCCAAGGAATTAGTAAACAGTCATCCAACAAAGCAAAAAAAACCTAGCGTACATAAGCGTCAAGATATAAATATATACTATAACTTATCTATTTCTATCTAAATCTATCTCTGTATTTACATACACATAAGTTATTCTATTCGCTGCGAGACATTCATACACAAACACACACACGCCGTAAATTAACAAGCAAAAACTAGTTTAAAACAAATAAAATATAAATGTATCATTACGCGAGCAAAAAACACACACACGCCGTAAATTAACAAGCAAAAACTAGTGTAAAACAAAGAAAATAGCAAAACTAAATTCAGAATAAAAAAGTACAAAAATCAATCCCAGCAGGCTCCGAGCACAAGCCAACCATTCGCCTGCTATTCAAAAGTCGAGAACGAGGTCGTTCATCTCAAAGACGAAGATAGAATTAGAAGAAAAAAAAAACTCTTAGAAAACAGAAGAACGTGGGGGGCTGTTGCAACAGCAGCAGCGAGCAGAAAGGGAGCGAAAGTGAGAAGGCGGCGCTGCGTCGCGATCGAAAGTAACAGCATTCATGGATGACTTACTCAGTCGAGCAGTTATGCTGCACTAGCCTGCTGCACTCGTCAGCTCCGCAAAATTCCTGGAAACATCCAGGGTTGCATTTCACATTCAAATACGTAATTTCCACATTCACAGCTGTCATTTCATAACTCACAAAATAAGTGACTTCCTCAACGAGGAAAAGGACACTATCAATGCGCAAAATGAGAGGACATAACGTTGTGACGCACAAGTTGTTCTTCATCTCAGGTGGGCTTTGAAAGCTTCTTCAATATGATGAATGCATTTTTCAAGGTCAAAATCAGAAAGAAATACTAATATATTGAACAGATCAGGTTTCTTTCAAGGCGAAATGTTTTGCTTGCGTTTAAAATTAATGAATGAATGATTCGTAAACATTGCGCGAATTGTAAAAAGCCAATGGTCTGTGACGAGTTCTGCTGAATCTTACATTTGATAGAATCATCGCCTTTTCAAAATACACCCGAACTTCTGTTGGCCGTTCAAGAGAGAATGCATGTAATAGCACTCTATAGAAACAGCAGCTGATCGATCAAAACTGAGTAACGTCACAAAAAAAACACCTGTGGCTCACGGAGACCATGGATGAGTGAAATTACTTGCCACGGAAAATTTTTTTGACAGTTTACTCCTTTGTGTCCATGCACTTAACTCCGAACACGTGAAAAGGTCTACCATGATACTCTTTTAAGCTAATATAAAATAATTTATTGCAAAAAAGAGCACTCAGAGTACAAAGTAAACTTTGTGAAAAAAATAGAATAGTTCGATCAATAACTAGAAATTAAGAGGACGATGGTGTGCAAGTTTCCGTGAGTAAAATTCCGTAAAATCATTTCAATTAAAATGGAATGGGATTAATGAAAAAACGATGATGCATAGCTCAATTTCCAGAAAATTTAAATTACGAGCATAAAAACTTCTTAAACGCAAAAAATAAAAAACTTTTTCATAGAAGTAAAATTACAATTACTTACATACGATGAGTACGCCATTTTTCTGTTTCATCTATCAAGGGTTGGCCGTAAGGATCAATTACGGTGATCGGTGCCGTGTAACTTGATGAATGAGGACCTCGAGTAACACCATTAAGAATCCAAGTTCAACGGTCGAAGTTTAGCACAGGGTCGAAGTTTAGCACAGGCTCTAAGGTACGGAAAAAAACGAAGAAGACTTCCCACAAGACGTTCGGTAAACATCGGACAAGAAAGAAACTGTGACAATGGTATGACCCTCGAATGATACGTCGGTACATTCCACATCTGACCGGCATTAAGAACAAAAACCAAACAAAGATGAGCGTAGCTCTGAAACTAAGCGCACGGTAGAATCTGTTAATCAACTTACACTCTCACTCATGGAAGGCCGGAGCTTGTGTACGGCATGATCAGGCCTCAATAATTTTAGTGAAAACAAAACACTGACGCTCAAGACATGCAGTGCAAAGGAACGGCGAGACACCATTACTCACAATAGTTCCCCAGCCACAATGGTTCGGAAGGAAATGCTTACGCGCTGCAAACACAAATTGGTAGACCCGAAATTCAGCAGGAAGCTTGGAGTAGCGTGGGTAAAGCAGCAAGTACGGCGGCGGTGGCGGCGCAGCTTCTTCAGGAAGCGATCAATAAGGGCAGCAAGAGCAGCTTTCGCTTCAGCTCGCACGAACAAACTTGGCTCAGACAGCGGTCGCTAAATTCATAAGAAAGAGTAACAACAGTTACTGAAACGGTGACAAGATAATAAGAACAATATATGAAACGGCAGCAAATGATGTAATAATGCAACATGTGAAGATTCGTTCAGCGTTCCAGTGATGTTAACGAAAATGAGGACAACCACCACAGCATCACCGAGTATAGACAATTTAATAAACAATACACGTGCGAAGGTTCTACAGTTCTTTAAATGTAACCAGCTAATTCCCAGCAAAGAACAGCAAAAATTAATCGACTTGAGCAGAAAACAAAAAGAAAACTTCGAATAAAAAGTCGATGCCTGAACTAACCTCAGGTGAAAAAAGTACATCTCATCAAGGGAGATCAGGCGTACATCAACTCGTAACGTCACAGGTTAAACAATGAGAGAGAGAGATAGAGAGATACACAAAGACAACAATAAGCGTTCAAAATGAGGCTAAGGTCAGTTCAAAATACATGCCGGAGCAGTTTTAGAAAATTCATCGTAAAGAGCGCCGGGTTTAAAATAGCAGCAGGACAGTCCCGATGACAACATAAGGCTCCACATTGCAAGGAGCGGAAAATTACACATCACTTCTCGTATTGAAACCATTGCTGACAATTATTGACAAACACGACACGGTTCAAAATCGACAAGATTATTAAATTCAAGTGAAAACTTACTCTGGTCAAAATTAAGTCATCCATTTGTAAGCACCAAGGTAAGACAGACGGCATGAACAATAATAAATGTTAACAGTAGAGTTGAATAAAATTTCTGAAGAGACTAGGGCTTACCACTAAAATATGAATTCGATAAATAGCATAGGAAAGAATTTGAGCAGGAGATATCCTTTCAAGTCAATATGTACAAAAATAATGCAAGTGATAAGTGATAACGATGCAGTGAAGTACATATGCAACGTAAGTGGACATGATAACTAAGAGATAAAGCATGAAAAATAAGACCCTTAGATACGATAACGATGAAGTGTTGATGCAAATATAAGCCTACATTGTGGAAGGAAAAATTATGAATAACGAGCATTAAAGTCGTTTTACGCGTTTACGTGATTTTAATATATATATATAGGGTGTTTTTTTTTATTGCGCGGACAAATTTCAAACATAGGTGGGAAAACAAAATAAATCGATTATCACGAATGATGAAATGCCAAGAACTCCTTAGTTTTCGATTTATAAAGACTTGAACAAACTTTAAAACTTCAAGTAGGATACAACGTGCACGCCAATGTTAGCGGTAGTCTTGATAGCTCCGAACCTGCTAAAGCAGGTTTCATTGTAAAAATAACAAAAAACTGTTTCAGTGGGGTCGGAACTATCAAGACTAGCGCTAACCTTGGCGCGCACGTACTGTCCTACTTCAACTTATGATTCGAAAACTAAGGAGTTTTGGGCATTTTATCATTCGTGAAAATCAATTTATTTCGTTTTTTCACCTATGGTTAAAATTTGTACGCACAAAAAAACACCCTATATAGGGAACAAAGAAATGTTCCAGAAAATAACATAGATCAAATGAGACATGTACACAAAAAATAAACAATATATATTTCAAGAAAATAATAAGGCAACATGAACATAACGTCCACAAACAGGTTTAATGTATAATTCTGACGATGTAACACGCATATGTACAGGAAACTAGGACATAGCTTGAGTAATTTACCTAATACACAAAAATCTTACCATCAAAACTCAGGCAAAATAAAGCAAGAATTCTACGACCTAAAGTTCTTTTTGCGCGAGCTTGCATGCGTCACCGAGCTTTCCGTACGTCAACAGCCACGTCACAGGACGTACTATACCAAACGCGCACGTCACAAGACCTACTGAGCACAAATGTGGACGTCACAGCACTTACAGGGGATTAAAAATTTGCGTCGTCTTAGAGATGCAGGAAACTAGGTAACGCAGCTGGTAACGTTAGTTTATTTAGAAAAACATTTAAGCTACGTGCGATGATGGTTTGGAACATCCGGCCCCTGTACAGTATTACCTCCGCTCAATCACACGTGTTGTAAACTCGAACGCAAGCGTCTGCAACGCTTCCCAAAAAACTGGTTTAGAAGCTGCACCGGAATTTCATGTAGTTAATCACCGATTTTGTGGGGATATTTTTGAAAAATGTAAAGAGAATATTACAAGGATATTTCAAGTATGTTACCCCACTATGGGGAAAAAATTCTACCAAGGTTTTTACAAAATCTATAAAACAGTTTGACCGGGAGTTTTTCAGTCATTTAAAAGAATTTCCTTGAACTGTTTCTTCATCAAAAACCGTGATTTCAAAAAACTTAAATTACATGAGCTCAAGCCTCATCAAATTATTAGCAATCGTTTAAGAATATTCAAAAGAAAATGACAGTACTTTACTTTTCACTGCATTAAAATTTTTCAACATGCCGTCAAAAAAAATTTCACAGAAAATCGATCAATTACAGACTGATCAGAATAAGCCCAAAAGAGCATTCATTTTCCCACAGCCAAAATTTTACACACAAAAAATTCATAGAAGTCCATTAATTAAGCGAGCTAAACCAACAATATAATGGTAAATAGTGCTGCGTGGCATGCAAATGAATATCGAATGACATTGAGCCAACAGAAGTAAAGTAACGTTAGACGTTTCTCAGACTTAACAGTGACCGTAGACTTTAAAGGTCAGACATAGACGAACTGCAAAAATCCTTCAGAAAGATACCATATCGCGACACGGCTTTTTCAAGGAAGTCGCCATCGACTGAAGCTAAATGGCAAGTGGGCCAAGACTACGTCTATGACGTCACGGCGCACCAACGGCAGCGCGCCACGTCACAAACACAAAGCCCGCCCACAAAGCAGTTGGCCTCCAGCATATTCTGCAGGGTTGGCAGGGAGAGGGTGAATGGAGCTTGTTACTCAGAACAGTGGGATCGTGGGAAGTGGCGACAAATGTAACACCTACACGGCATTGCCAATCTGCGAAATGAACATCATGACAAACATTTAGTACGAAATTTTCGTTTCACCATAGCCTATGGTAAACTTCATGTTTCTAAATCTCGTACACCTTTTGCACGTGATGGTGCACTAGAATTTTTTCAATTTTTTTCAAAATGATAAGCGCATTACATTTTATTCGACTTTGATGTTACACTAGAATATTATTAGATATAATTCTTTGAATAGATGAAGGGTTGATATTGCAGTCACGCAGTACAAATCGTTTCCGGTCGATCACAAAACAAATAGATCTACTGCATTCAATAAAATTAATTCACGGCATTAGAAGCAACATCAGAAAATCCAACGTACTTTTATTTCACAAACTGATAAGTAGAAATTCAAGCATCACAAAACATAAATTTAATCAGCAGTTTTGATTTCATAACCACCGAGAGTTTTGACGATTTAAAATCGTTGGGCCATAGTTGATTTAGTACACTCGGAATCTGAATGATAAGGGCACGAGAAACCTTCACAATGACAATTCTTCAATAAGATACATAAGAGATCACTTAAGAAGTTACACAGACACTCGAGTGAGCTGACAGTACCCGAACTTCAGCTATGGTGTGACTACTGACTCGCAATTTGCTAGTATGTAACCAGGAACGTGGGGAAACTATTTTAACTTTTCAGCTAGCGAACTAACCCTGGTGGAACTTGAAAATCTGTCAATTTTGGAACACTGTCAACACGTGTTCATGGAAACGAAAGAACTGCTCAATAAGAAGGCAACAAAATTAAAGATTATCACGTCAGGTAACGAAATGCACTTTTTCCTTTTGGTTGCACATATAACCTCGCAAACAACCACGTTCCACACAATACAACCCACGCAACTACGCATCTACGTTTTGTTCAGACCTCGCTTCCTTCATCCCAAGAATACCACACAAAAAGTTAGCTGGCGTTCCTCGCAGCGGTCTCACAAAAATTTCCCTGGATAGCCTCGACGCGCACTTCCTTCTGTTTAGCTTCGCCAGCCCAGAACACAACGTTGCCTTGGGTGAATTCCTAAATTCCGTGTGCAGTCAACGTTCTCGGAGAATGCGCTGACACCATCTTATAGTTACGGTGCTTTTTATTTTTTTCATTCTTCAAAATACTAATGAACGAAACTTTTCACAGATTCTACTTCGGGTTTGCACATAGCTTTTGCACAAACGCTGTTCAGCACCAAAGAATCTCTCTTTATAGCACTAGAACATTAGTGAAAACGTTTGTGACCAAACTTAACATGTATGGCACAACAGTTCTTAATTAAAAAATTAGCATTTTAAAATTATTCAACGAAAAATAAGCAATCCCAAGTCTCTATTCTCTTACTCATTTTATATTTTATATAATTTACTTTTCATGAGTACTTCTAATGCATTTTCACAGAGATAAAGATGATGATTGATTTCCTGAGTGTAAGTCCAGGTTTCTCCAATGAGTAATTGTATCGGCACAAGCATGCAATAAATTGTTCATGTTAACATTCAATGTGTGCAAACTATCATGAAATTGATATACCACAACACCCACGCGTCGCTATAATGTGAAATTTTTGCGCTCGTCAATCTATATTCACTTGTGATGTGGGATAGAATTGACCGCCACTTAACAAGGCTCAGGTAAATAGCATCGCGATTCCCAAAGCGAGAAGACAAGGCCACTCCCACGGAGATGTAGCAGCTGATCGAAAACTTCACCAACGCGAATGAGAGTATAGAACA
>JACJUY010006861.1:13707-24023 GCA_014220935.1 Platorchestia sp. MABIK
CAGTGCAGAGCAGTGCAGAGCAGTGCAGAGCAGTGCAGAGCAGTGCAGAGCAGTGCAGAGCAGTGCAGAGCAGTGCAGAACAGTGCAGAGCAGTACAGAGCAGCACAGAGCAGCACAGAGCAGTACAGAGCAGTAAAGAGCAGTGCAGAGCAGTATAGAGCAGTATAGAGCAGTACAAAGCAGTACAGAGCAGTGCACCGCAGTACAACGCAGTACAAAGCAGCCCAGCGCAGTAACGTTCGCGTCACGGCAGATCGCGGCAGCACCCCAAAAAATGGCGCTAGAGTCGGTCGTCACTGAAGAGCACAAACTGTCGTGACATTTTCTGAAACGAACGAAGCCATAAAAGAATCAAATGTGGCATAGATTATATTAGGTATTCGTCTAGCTAACCGCAACAAAGGCGTTCCAAAGAGAGGAAGGATGAATGCACCATCTAGTGTGAAATTAAAAGAACGCAGAATTTAAGCACGACGTGCAAAGAAAAAATCAGTTGAGAAAGTAGTTGATGAAACGAGATAAAAGTTGAAGAACAGAGTAGTAGGGACTGAAAAACAGGACGGTATTTTAGCGATAAAAGATGATCATTAAATAAACAGAAGAAGTATTCAATTTCAACAACATAAAGGCCTACCTAACAGTTGGCTCGGGATCTCACAAATTCCCCTGGGAGAGCTAACTCCCATAGAGACAATCATTATATCTTCCTAAGAGGTAAACTGCATTATTACGGCAAATCTAAACCCACAACAAACTCCTACAATTCCTGTACCCGGTTCTGGAAAATAGCTGGCAAGAAATCGCAAAAATGAACGAATTTCCAGAGGTGCAGACGACGACAAAAACTATCATCGAACCCTTGCTAGTGAATCTCAGGAATCTTCCTCATCCTCAGAGGAAAGTCAAGTCTGCAACACGAGTTGCAGACAAACTTATTCAGTTTTCAACGCGGGTGCCTAAATCACAGCATTGCTAATAGGGGAATAGGGTGCTATTTCGTAAAGTTCAGGGACTTAAATTTGTTTAGAGTAGAACAAGATCTTTCAGATCCGTATTTTTTGTGTCTTTATATTGATAGTTACATTGATCTTAACATAGATCCTGCAGGTGTGAGAATATTTAACATTTATTCCTGTTGCTCTATAAAATAGTAAATGTTACAAGTAATACCTAGGTGCTGGCCTGATATTCCTTTTCCCCTGAGTGGTTGTTGGGCGTATTTTTATACTCAGAGATGAAATGTTCACGATTCATGAATGGAATGATTTTTTCATTTACTCGTGCTTAACACGTTCCCCGCGTACGTGTACCACTTGGTACATTGCGTATTGGCATAAACACGTGTTGGTTATAATCACTCATTTATTATATATATAATATAAATCCCTCATATTATTATATTACAATAATAATATAAATCCCTCATTTTATTATATTACAATTGTAATATAAATCCCTCATTCACGTATTGGTGTAAATGAATAACTTGTCATCCTTTCAATGACCTCTTTAAGAAATATCTGTTATTATACCAGGTAAAATGTCTCCTGGAATCGATTTTTTTATATTTCTTACGAAGAATAAAAAATGTATTCGACCAGTAGAGTCGATTTCCTTATTGTGCTAATCAACCTAACCAAGCCAACAGTTTACAACCGCAGAAATGCGGTGAACGTGCTAATTTTAGATGCGTTATGATGACAAAGGGAACGTGATCTTTTAAATTTGGGCAAAAAATATCTCTGCGAATGTGATTTCCGAGAGATCGATACAAATATTTTACAACCCGCATGAAAATTTGATCGCAAAATTTCTACACGAAAATATTTCAGCCAAATATTAGCTTTCGATTGAGTCTGTCTCAAGGTTCAAGCAAAACCAATTAAGGTGCGATCACATCTATCGCTTTTCAATTCCAGCAAAAATCCCAAACGGAATTCAAACTCCCAACCAGTGTTCGTTTCATACACACAAGCGGTAAAGAAACGTAACTGAAAATTGTCGAGCTCCCAAGAAATTTAAAGCCATTTCCCGGGTTGTTCATTGAAACGAACCGAGTTTCCAGCTAGCACATACCAGAAATAATTCTCTGACCATAAAGAAACAATTCATTTCCTTTTCGGGCTCACAAAAGCAGAATTTTCAGAGGTAAGCCGGTGTTATTTTTGCCGTAATCTAAAATTGTTTTCTCGATTGCAGCGCTTGCCTTGACGTGCGCTCCAAATTCACGAACGCAAAGGATTTCCTGAATTAACGACATGAATTTAAACAAGTGAGACTGAATTCAATTATTAATCGTTGATACCGGCCACTCATTCATCAAGAAACCCTGAACCCTGGTACGAATTTATGAATTAAACCTACTTTGGCAAGTGAAAGAGGACCAATTTTGAATTAAACCCACGTATGCGTCTCCAGAAAAACCAGTTTTGAATTAAACCCACCAACCTGGGGAAATTCAAGAGGACCGATTATTAATTAAACCTCCTTGGGGAATTTCAAGAGAACCAATTATGAATTAAACCTCCTTGGGGAAATTCATGAGGACCAATTATGAATGGGTAAATTAAAAAAGACAAACTAATTTTAAAAATGAGACAAGGGCAATTATGAATTTAAATGAACAGAACACAAAAACTGTTCTGAACGACTACCCGCACAACACACATGGCTGAGTACATCAAAGCCTACAAAAAAAAACCGTACATGATATTTCAAAAACATACAGATCACAGACATCTTAAACATCACGACACAGATCATACATGACACAAAACACACAATTTTAAACACCAGCCCACACAACACAAAAGATTCTCAACACCAACGTAAAAATCAAAAACCGTCCACGACTCGCCACACGCTCAGTTATGAACACCAACACGGATCACACATCGTTTTAAACATCAACGGACCATATACACCAATTTAAAAATCAACACACATATATAACCCAGTTTCAAACATCAATACACCTTGCACAACAGTTTAAACATCAACACACAGACCACACACACATCGTTCTAAACATCAGCACACAGACCTCACATCCATCAACACAAAAATAACATACCGTTTTAGAGACTAACACACCGTTTTCAAGGTCAACGCACCGTTGTAAAGACCAACACACCGTTTTAGAGGTCAACACACCGTTGTAAAGACCAACACACCGTTTTAGAGGTCAACACACCGTTGTAAAGACCAACACACAGTTTTTAAAGACCAACACACCGTTGTATAGACCAACACACCGTTGTAAAGACCAACACACCGTTTTAGAGGTCAACACACCGTTGTATACACCAACACACCGTTGTAAAGACCAACACACCGTTGTGAAGACCAACACCCCGTTGTGAAGACCAACACACCGTTGTAAAGACCAACACACCGTTGTAAAGACCAACACACCGCTGTAAAGACCAACACACCGCTGTAAAGACCAACACACCGTTGTAAAGACCAACACACCGTTGTAAAGACCAACACACCGTTGTAAAGACCAACACACCGTTGTAAAGACCAACACACCGCTGTAAAGACCAACACACCGCTGTAAAGACCAACACACCGTTGTAAAGACCAACACACCGCTGTAAAGACCAACACACCGCTGTAAAGACCAACACACCGCACACACACACACCGCACACACACACACACAATATCGCTGGCAGCAGGCTCCCCTGATGAAGTGACTGCGAAGAACGTCCGTTACAGCACATGACGAAGAAGCTGCCGTGTTTAATAAGCAACCACCGCTCGATACCCAAATTTACTCTGGATATTTCTGAGTTGATGTGCGCGTAAATTTAACGCTGAAAATAGTTTTTTTCGCGCTGCCAATTTATGAGCTAAGGTACTTGCCCACTCAACTTTGAAATTAATTAATTTTTTCTGCAAATTTCAGAGCTGACTTACACTTAAACTTCATGCTGAAAATAGATTTTTTTGTTGCTCTGCCAGTTTATGAGGTGAGGTACAATGAAATTTCAATATGAAATTTATTAATTTTTTTTTTTCAGGAAATAAATGAGCTTTAAGAGAATGCAAATTGAATCTGAATTTAGAAGTTTTTTGCTAGTTTGTATTCTACTTGCCTTTCATTTTCCAAATGAGAATTTTAAGACTTTTCTTTCCATGTAACGCTGACATGTACGTGAGTTGTGACTTGCACAGCTAAAGCTAAACTATAACTGTAACCGCCCTGTCCTCAATATTGTTTACACGGTCTTAATTATTAAATTCAAGTATTTATAGCTTAAGTGCATGAGTTCCTGCTGACGAAGTCACATTGATAAGAAAATAAGACCAAATCAATAACATCAGTAATCAATACTATAAATAATAATCAATGCCAATAATCATAGGTATTATCAAGGTTAGATTCTACAATATTGTATGTTGGATACAAAAAACTTAGTATATGTTCAAAAGTATGAACACAAATAATGCCATGCAAAACATTTGTCAGTGAAGACAAAAAACTAGAATTGTACATCATTAAGTTTAGAACACCAAAAATGAAATGTAAAAACATTCATGAGTGTCGATGAAACATTACAAGAAAAATTCGAATTGTACACCACAAACGTTAGAACCCCAAAAATGTTATGCAAAACATTCATCAGTGGTGACGAAAAACAAACAGAAGAAACTCGAAATGTGCACCAAATCCAAGAGTACGGGGAATAAACGTGAGGATCGTGCCCTTGGTGTGGAGGAATCATCTAAGTAAAACATTGCGTGCGGCCGTCACATAGATCAGGATCTGTAGCTCAGCTGTGCTGCACAGCGCACGGCCGCAGCTTACAAACCTGGCAAAACTTACGACCTGTTCATAAAATTTGTGCCTGCCTTTGAAACTCCAGGGTCTGAAAGCTAGTGAAACTCAGTAGTGGAGCAAGATTGCTTTGCTCTTTATAACATGAGCTGCTTTAAAGCATGTTTTGGGTGACGCGATGAAAGAGTTTGTCGAAGGTAGAAATTATGGATAACAAAGGCCCATAAATCAGTAATTTATGTTACGGATATGTAGCGTGAAGACTATTTTTCTGCTTTCGACCTGTCTCCTGTTCGTATGCAAATTTTGAGCGCTGAGAAGTACAAGGACGATTTTCAACGTTAACTTGAAAAGTAGAGTGCCTTTCAACCTGGAGGTAATGCTGCTAGTGATTTATAGCTAAGAATGGAGGGCAAGCACAATGAAAAAGTCAAGCGTAAACTTGAAGTATAAAACGCCTATAAGCCTGCAAGTATAACATATCGTGACTTGTACTTAAACATGGGGAGCAAAGCACGTAGACATTTTGGTCAGGCCAACTAAGTTTGTATGCGTCATGTATAAATATTCCCATGTAGATTTTTGTCATAAAACTTATCGCCTACGTCGCGAATGTTGAACAGCACATCTATGTATCTATCTCATTCCAAAAGGATACAAATTTCCGAAATATAACAGAAGTTAAGCGTTAAACTTTAATAATTCTGCATGTCAATTAAATATCTTGATCATGTATGAAATTCTTCTATAGTTTATGACGAATAACGAATTACTCAATTTTAGAACACAATATACACCCTCCGCGATTTTGAAAGCGAGCAGTGGAGTGATTTTTAAAGGTTTGTATCCAGTCTAAGCAATTTTGAGAATGAGAAGTGGAATGATTTTATCGTCAAGGAGGGAGCTTCATGACAGGAATTGGTGAGAACATCGCAAACGCTGTAGCACGGGCATTATCTCTGAGCCTCGGATATAAATAGAACAGGTTTATCGGCCCGCTGCAAAGTGATAGCGAATCACTGGAGTCATTCTTCCAATATTTACTCCCAAAACACCAATACCTTTTGAAGCTGCAAAAGCACCAATCTGGTTAGAGCTCTGCCAAAAATTGAGCTCTTGTTTGTTCCAACCTCCATCTTCTTGTACATTTAATCCGGGCTGGTTTTGGACATTCGTGGTCGTGGTTAACCTCACATTTGCACTTTTGAAGTGTTGCGAATGACCACACGGAGACAAATTTATGGAAATCATTCTAGAGCGAAAGCTTGATCGTAGAAGTGAACAAGAAAGACAAGTCATTTTAATCCTTTGTCGATCGTCTATCATAAAGTATATTTTCTATGCTTCTATGTCATCATTCGGTGTTAGAATGTTGTAAAAAATAGGCCTATGATATGAGCTATTTTTGCGTGAATAATCTTAATCCTACAATGATCTCATAGCTCGGGCAATTCAGCAAATTTACTACTGGAGCAATTCATCAAATTCGTAGCTGCAGGTTTTAACTACACAAAATAACTGGAAGAAGTCCATCAGATCAACCGTTACTCGATGGGTCATATCGCTTGAACTAATTCTTGGAAAATACTCTTCTTCAAACACATTTGAACATCGTATCACAACAGAGCGTGTCTGAATTTCAAAATTTTTTTGATATTAAAACAAGGTCATGAAATTTGTGCTCACGTGCTTCATTTTTGCGAGTAAATAGCAGCTGCTGAAATTTAATCCGGTCAAGTTCACTAACATTGTATTTCTGTATTCCTGGTACAGCAATTATATTGAGCTCTGATATGAAGGGATATCGTTTGTAAAACTAAACTTTTACCAGTCAAAAACTGCGGTCAATAATGATAGGGTACTTTTTAAGATAGTTTTTAGGTTAAAGATAAAATTTAGTCGTGAAACTGTATTGAAGTCGAGTATGGTAATGCTTATTCTATTCATTAAGACGCCTCCATATTTGAGTTAGGATATGTAGGCATTAACGTAACATTCCTCCATAACATTGCCTTCACAACATTTGTATGAATTGATATTCGCACAAAAAATTACAACTCGAAAGCTGAAATTTACAGTATTTACGTAGTGTTCTGGTATCCAGATTACGTACGATTACGCAATAAAAGAGCAACAAACTGTGTTTAATTACGCAGTATGCCCAGAAAAAGAATGCTCTGTGACTCTCAGTTTCTGTGAAACATTATTGTCATACAGGAGAAACATATTTCGTTAAACATGTACCTTCTTTCAAAACCTATTCATAGTAAAGAATCAAATACTTTGGTCCATTAGCTTCAGTAGCGTTTCTCAGACAAGACGATACATAACCGAACATTTTTTCCATAAGCGTAGACACAACGGGCGTCGCAAGAGCGTCTCGAGAACGACCATCTCGTCCGCTCAATATTAGGTTGTCAAACCCATTTACGCTCTCTGACATAGCTTCTTTACGCAATTTTCCATAAGAAATTTCATCAGAAAGTTTGGGTGTGAGTTCTCAAACTTATTACGAGCGTCGGCTTCGGTTTGCATGATGCATGAACTGCCTTTCAGCGCTGCTGAAGAAATTGAATCTCTTTTCGGAAAGAATGAATCTTTTGGTCTCGTGCGTTTGGAAATCGAGTGTAATATAAGTGTTGTCCTTTCTATGTAAACATCTCTACGTCATTTTAACGTTGTCTACGCTAAATTGACTGTTCAAATGATTACGGGTCATTAAAGATTTAGTTTGGACCCAGTGGAAATTCTATTGATAACACATGAAATTCTAAACCAGCGTTCAGGTCTTGAGAAGTGATTTTACGATGCAAATCTAGTAGCACATGCTAGTTTAGTTCATGCAAGTTTCTTCTCGTCTCCAATTGGGCGTTGTCAAGTAACGAAGACTTCCTCCGGAAAATTTCTAACACTTCATTCGTAACTTTAAAAAAACGCGCCAGCCTAAGATTTTACAGACTTGATCGTGAAACATTTTCGCGGGCGCCCAGCTCGGAAAGAAAGCCCCATTCAAATTTCGTGAACACTCCAATTTAAGGAAGTTTGCTCCCATATTTCTGGAGCCCGGAAAGTTTTAGGGCTGCCGTCACGAGCGAGGGCTCGGAGCGACCGCTTTAATTTATTACAGCCAGTCTTCTTCAAATTGCTCTTGTGATACGAAATGTATGAAAAACTTACATGCTAATGTCGATAACTTTTACGTGCTCCTACAAATACCGACTGCCACAACATGCTAAATTAGATGTTCACTTGTTCCTACAAAATGCTGACTGCAACGACATGCTAAATTAGATGTTTACTTGTTCCTCCAAAATACCGACTGCAACGACATGCTAAATTAGATGTTCACTTGTTCCTACAAAATGCTGACTGCAACGACATGCTAAATTAGATGTTTACTTGTTCCTCCAAAATACCGACTGCAACAACATGCTAAATTAGACGTTTTCTTGTTCCTACAAAATGCCGACTGCAACAACATGCTAAATTAGACGTTTTCTTGTTCCTACAAAATGCCGACTGCAACAACATGCTAAATTAGACGTTTTCTTTTTCCTACAAAATGCCGACTGCAACGACATGCTAAATTAGATGTTTACTTGTTCCTACAAAATACAGACTGCCACAACATGCTAAATTAGATGTTTACTTGCTCCTACAAAATGCCTACTTCCTAAAATATGCTAATTTTGGTAACTTCTATTGGTTCCTACAAAAATGTCGACTGCCCCCAAGATGCTGATTTCGATAACCTTTACTTGTTCTTACGAAATACCCTCATGAAAACGAATGAAAAATGTACTTTAGATGAACAAGAAACTGCATTGTTTGTATATCGATGAAAGTTTGCGGAGCTTTTCGTACATTAGCCACTATTTTCATTCAAGTTCATATGCAGAAAACTAAAACTACAACTGTAAAAGAAATAGATTAACAGAAATTAAAAGCTCCCATAAACAGGAACGAAAATAATTCGTGTTAAATTTGTAAGGCCAATACTCCTGAGATGTAACTGTTATCATAATCATCATTAGACTGGTACTGGTCTCATGTAAATTAGGCTGGCACATTACACTGATACGAATAAATACTGAAATCAACCTAAATTTTAGTCGAAATTGAATTTATGTTTAACCCGCAGCATTTAACGTGTTAAAGTATCAATTATATTGACAGTGATTTTCACCAAGTATGGCTACCGTAACTTTTGAAACTAAGTTCGGTCACTCACGAGTTAGAATTGCAGCTCGTCAAAATATGGTTGGAATTGAAGAAGTTCAGAAAACTAATAAACCAGTTCAGAAGACCATGAAAATAAGGCTTGGTTAAGTAAACATTAGAACCATGATGTTACTTTGAGGTGTTTGAATACAAACAAAAGACGTCGCGAGATCGTCGTCTATCGTTGCCCCGTGTTTGGATAATCCATGTAATTTGGAGCGGTTTAGCTTACGATTATAACTAAAATTGCGCTAGGTTTCTTTCACGTAAGAATTATTACCAGATGAATACGTGCACACAAACACGTCACGCGTCCGTCGTTTGTTGTTGCCCCGTGTTTGGATAATCCATGTATTCTCAAGCGAGGCTGCGAAGGCGTATATAGTGCCAAGCCCTTGCATGACTGCCGAAGAATGCCTCTGATTAAAGGGCAAATGGACTTCGAGACCTCGGTGCTATTCCTTCAGAAAGGACGGAGTTCACAGGGAAAATGATTGCAGAATTTAGAGCTTCCGCCAAAATAAGAATGGAGGTTTACGCCCCGGGATATTTGGTTCATTATCGGCCAGAAAATTAGGCTCAAGGTAATCTCAGAGGGAGCTGATGAAATGAAGGCGAAATACTGCTGGATAATTCTTTTGTCTCGTTCTTTCTGATCAATGAGGAGAAAGGCGGGGAAATGCGTGTCCCTTTTTCTGTTTCTCAGTTTTGAGCATCTGACTCAATTCTGCCGTGACGAGTTGCAAGTAGCGCTGTTTTAGTTAGAATTTTACCGAATGAAGAATTTTGAGACATTCATGTGTGGAATCTTTTAGTTTAGCGTTTAATTGTCTTCACAGATTAAAACTTCCCCAGGAAGATCAAAGAAGAAATCATTTGACACACTGTTCATTAAACGGCATGCTGTGTTCTTAAGAGACAAAATGCAGGGTGTCCCAGAAATCGCGTACCATACATTAATTTGTACTGCTTTATTATGTTTCAGATTAGATCTGATTTGGGTGAGAAATAACAGTACAAGAAAAAGTCCAATTGGTCAGTGATTATTTATTAATGATACAAGAGTTCAATGATCGAAAAAATTGTAAATATATGCATTTTATAAAAATCTAGATGGTGCGCGCCTTCTGAAACATCCTATGTAATAGAGTGACGTGAAGTGTTTGTTAAGAGAGTATTCTGTGCCATGAATAAGATAGTTACCATTCAATTTCAGCCGAATGATGAATGGATTTGTACATGTAGTCATATTTCACAATATCAGAGAATAACACTTAATCTCCATTTTAATTTTTATTCGAAAAATCAG
>JACJUY010006861.1:30711-43192 GCA_014220935.1 Platorchestia sp. MABIK
CCTTCATGTATTCCTTTATATCAGTTTCATTTTAAATTTTATTTCATTACTTTCCTAGTTCAAGAGATATTCATCCTTGAATTGATTCACTCCGTTTTCAGAGGACAAATTTTTCGAAATCGTAGTAGATTGCTGCAGTTGTTCGCTTGAAAAATTTTCTACCGTTTCAATAATGGACATTTCACTATTTTTCTCTGCAAATTTCTATTTAAAAATTGAAATATTCTTGTACAATACCCTTCCTTTACAGCACCCTAAGTTTCTCGTCAATATTCTCGTGCCTCAGAAGCCCATATTAGGTTAGACTGGAATAGGTCTATAAATTTTAATGACTTCACAGGTTCATTAGCTTCAAGGGCTCAAAAGACCTATAAGCTTTTTAATGTGAATGTCCAAGTGCTTTGCCGCTTAACGAGGTTTTTCTTCAAAGGCCAAACTTTGTGTTACACAAATGAGAAGATTTGAAACAAGCGCCTATGCTTCGTATAACTTTCATGTTGAATTAGAGGTGATTTCAGTCTATTAGAGGATAATTTGATGAAATTTATGTAGTTGCACCGCTGAAGTTTGGCTGAGTGCTCTGAAACAAAATGACCAAATTCTGCTTTTGAAGCAAATGCTTTGTGGCGTTGTCAGAATACAACACATCATCAGGTTGTCTCAAATAAGATGTTGTACTATAAGAGTCGCTTTCTTTATCAACTACATATAAGCTTGACCATTTGTATGCAGATGGTTTATCTTAAATACATTTCATTTCAGACCAAACTTTAATTAAAAATTTCTGCTCCTTAACCTTACGGCTATGTTGACAACCGAATAAGTTGACTAGTCACTGTTTGAAGGCCTGTAAAGAGAAACATTCATGTTTAATTTTTTGCAACAAAGCGAGACTGTAACAGCAGCAGCATCATATCGTCAAGACATTGATCGGATGAATGAAAATTTAAAAAGAAGCATTCAAGACATGTGAAGAGAGATGGACCAATTTTGCGGCACGATAATGCTCGACCACACACTTCTAGCGCTACCAACAACCTGTGAATTAAGTTGAGTCTGTATTATGAAATTTTGTCACATCCTCCCTTTTCTCCTGATATCTCTCCATTGATTATCACTTGTCCAAGCACTGCGAACTTCTTTGTTCGCGATAAAACCTTTTCAACTGAAGAAAGGAATGATGAAGCCTTTGCATAATTTATTCGTAGAACAACTGAGAAGTTCTTTGAATACGGAATACATGGTTTTGAAAAATATTGGTTGAAGCCTATAGAGAAGGAAGGATAGAATTATGATAAAAATAAACATTTGACGACAATTATTTTCTATTTTCTACTATTTTCTTTTGCAACACTTCACGTGAAAACACCTGATTCCTTCAAAGGGACTATGCTTAGCAAAAAGCCGTTGAAAAATATACTGTTGGAAAAATTTCATATTGACAAACACGTTAGCTGCCGCTGGATAAACTGCCTTCCAATATTCAACTCATATATAAATCAATTTAAGTAATTAATTTTTAAAATGCCGAAGAATAGATCAGGCCTTCATTCAGTTCTGATTGAGAATTCATGAAAACCGAGCTTGTGACAACTGGTCGATCTGCGACATGATGAAAATTCCAGTCGTAACCACTGGTGGCGCAGACCACTTTGTTGAAAATCATTACCTACCAGCTATTGGATTATTTTTAGTAGTTAAAATCTATTCATGAAGTATTTTCCCCGAACTCAGTTCTTATTCGTACTGGAGATTTGCTTAGGAACCGTAAGACGACTGAAACGATAAAAATCATTTACTATACATTCATACCATTTTATTTTCGAGTGATATGATTAGAGAATGAGATCAAAGAGAAAAAATACAAACGTGACAACAAATTCCGTGCAAATATTACCGCAGTAAGTTTTTGTTGAATATAGTTTTTTTTCTGGCAGATGGCGTTTGCTGATGATTATTTGTAACCAAACTATCAGTGTCTGATAAACAATTTTCATCGCATTAATTGTATCGCTTTGCATACTGAAGCTTCGACTCCCTACAAACCAGCCAATATGCTTAGAATGCATTACATGTTAATTTGGAGATGATTACCAAATGCTATAGAACTGATTATGTACTCCCAACTATTAATTAGTTGACACTCAATGGTAAAGGGACAATTTATGATGCATCATCCATTGTGAGTTAGCAAATTTTTAATGCTAGGGATATATTTCCGTATTTCCGACCAACTTCTACTCAATATCCGAGGGTAAAAGAGCTGTTTATGATTCAATACCTCCGAACTTTTGTTTGGTATCTAATACAGAAGATCAATTTGTGCATTCCCAACCACCTTGCTTTCAAATAGTAAAAACGCTCCAAGTTTCAATACCCACAAAGTTTTGTGTGGTATCTAATGCAGAAAATCTATTTGTGCATTCCCGACCAACTTGCTATGAAATGGTAAGAAATCTGTTTAAAATTCAAAACCCACAAACTTCTGTTCGGTATCTAATGCGGAAGATCTATTTGTGCATTTTCTACCTACTAGCTATGAAATAGTAAAAATGCTGTTTAAGATTCAATATCCACCAACTTTTGTTTGGTATCTAATGCGGAAGATCTATTTGTGCATTCCCGACCAACTTGCAATGAAATGGTAAAAGAGCTGTTTAGAATGCATTACCAGCCAAGTATGGGCCCATATTTGCTGGCCAAGATCCGTTGTAAAGGATAAGCCTTGAAAATTACTGCCAAGTGTCCTATAGCTCGGAGCTGACCTCCCTGGGACACATTATGCAGCAGCTACGCTTACCACCGAGCCAAGGTCGCTCCGGCATCACATTCCCGGCGCATAATATTCAATGGACCTGCTGCTTGTAAAGCAAACATGCCACACTTCAGGCATGAGATGGAAGACATTCTGTGTGTGTCGAAACGTATTTCGTAGTTAGGAACTTAGGTCTGACCTCACGGAGTTTAAAACGTCAAATCATGAGAAACTCTTACTTATTTCACTGCTATTACAACCACCGTTTAAAGCACTGACGTTTAAACAAACGTAATAATAATTGAGGAATTCTTTTATGTCACTAAAGTTCCTATCACTTAAAATTTTAATAATGCTACAATAAATCATGGGGTTAGAGTTATGGAAGGAATTTTTCTAAGGATTGCATATAGATCACTCATACAAATGTTCGAGCAAATAGAAACTGGAAACAGATGTGCGCATAGAAAGAAAGAAAAGAAAGAAAAACAGTTGATTTCAAATAAAGTACAAACAGGAAATGTTGATACATTGGTTTTTAAAAACCTTAACATCCTTTACTGATAATAACGCATTGGTATCGTAATACCCGTGTAAAATGTTGAAACCAAAAATGATTGGCAGATGACGAGGACTATGAGTGAAGGTTCAGTTTTAATACATTCGGAACAAAACTCAGATATTTTACCAGTTTAAGGACTGTGGCATGATATTTTTACTTCGTACAAAATTTTCAAAAGTTCCAGAGCGATGAAATGGACATAGAGTGAACTAAAATTTTAAAGAAAGCCTCGCTACACAGGGTCGGACGAGAGCCCTGCGGTGCTACCGAAGGAATCGTTGCTAATTGCCCCGAAACTTCCAGAGATTTAAGAAGAACTAAGAAAAGATTTGTGGGAATGGATATGAAAGACGAGAAAACTTTGCGAAGCGTACGAGAAAACATGGGGCTATTTTAAAAATCACCGCTGTGTTGCCCAGTGAAATGAATATTGTCATCATAGATGAGACTTTTGAGAGAAAAAAAGAAAGGGTACCAGTCTTCGATTGATTGATACCTGGTTGAATTCAACACACTTCACTGCAGAAGTTCGCCATGCTGGCGAAAAAAACTTATACCATGAAAAAACTTATAGGAAATTATAAATAAGATGTGCAGGAGCAGCAAGTTTCAATAATTCATTATTTCTGATTGAAATGATATTAATTTAGCTAGAAAACTTGCATATATTACCATCTAACAAACTACAGTAAGCATCAAGAGGCGTGGAGTTAAGTAGGTGTAGTGAAATGATGTATAGCTACAAACGAAATACAAAAAAGAGTTACCGCCAAAACTGCTCTATTTTTAGTTCCTTGAATGCTCACTTCTGTACTTTTTCAGGAACTTTCATACAAAAGAGCCGAACACACGGTCAGGTTTTTTGGAGAGCCAAGATTGCTCCGTTATGAAATTTACGAGATCAGAAGAGGTGACGAAGGTTGCCTTCTCAACGACGGGGGAAGTGGAATTTCCGGGCTTAGAATGTGGAGAAAGAATGAGCTCACGCTGTGGAGACGAATGCGATGGGAAAATAAAAAAGATCTACTAAGGAAGGTTAATTAATATATATAAAGTGATTTTTGTGATGTGAGCGAAGAATGAACAAAAGTTGTAGTGACGAATGTGATGCACAGGGTAATGAAAATATCTATAAAGGGAGTTTAATGAAAATAAAGTGATTCCTATGATATGAAGAAGGAACGAGCTCAAATTGTGAAGACGAATGCGATGGTGATGTAAAGACAAAATGAACTAACGAAGTGCAATGTAAATAAAGTGATTCTTGTGATAGAGAAGAACGACCACAAGTTGTGGTGACGAATGCTCGGGTGAAGCACAGGGTGAAGAAAATGTCTTTTAAAGAAGTTTAATGAAAATAAAGCGATTCTTATGATATGAAAGAAGAACGAACAAGAGTTGTAGCGACGAATACAAAGGTGAAAGGAAGCTTGATGATAATAAAGGGATTTTAAAAAAAGGGGAAAATAAATTCCTGTAAAAGCTTTATCTACATAAGGTGATTTTCACGAGTTTGTGTTAACTTTAGGAATAAATAGTATGGAAGATAGTTTAGTGTCTACTTCTACGATGTCCTCACAGAGGAAAGAGAATAGACCATTACGTGTGGACCACGAAACTACAAAATTTTTGCACTAGGTTTGTTCATGTTGTGTTCGTAATAAAAAAGCTTCCTTATTTCTACATTTCATTTCCTTTCTACTCTCAAATTACGAATTTTTATCCAATACGTTTCAAACTTTAAATCCTCGTAACTCTTTAAGGAAGCGTTTTCGAAAATGCGGTCATTGAGTTTTCGTTTCAACGGTCCCAAACTTGTTTTAAACTTTGTTCAACGCAGTAACAGTCACCGTATATATGCGCATGATGTTTGTACATCTATATATCTTGACGTGAATCAACACCTAAGGGCTTTCCGGTGTGTGTATTGCAGCATTAGGAGACAGCTCAAAATGAGACACTGTTTATCTTGACCCCATTTTCTTGGTGTAATTACCTTACTCTGTGTAATTACCTTTGTGTGTTCAATTGGATGCCCTGAATTTTGAGTATATATTTTTAAGAAGCCTAATACTATCTTCACAAAAATCGCCCAAAAGGAACAAAAAGGACAAAACAAGTAGAAAAATTACGAATAAAGCAGTCAGCTGACGACGTAAAACCTTTCGTAAAGCGTTTAATAAATTAATTAGACAGGAGTTGGGTTCAATTTGTTTATGTTACGTTAGGTTAATTTGCATTAGGTTAGGTTAAATTAGGTAAAGGTGAAGTTAAGTTATAATAGGTTAGGCTTTCCCGTATTATGAAAGCAGGACCCTCATTTCCTCACGTTTCCGAAATGTGCAATTTCTGGAAATTAATACATTGCTATTTAACGCAAAGTAAATATTTTTGGGAGGAAACGAGTTTCGGTGAGTTCATAAGTAATTTTATTTATTTAAATATTTCATCAGATAAAATTATCGAAGTTTCTCTTCTATGAAATCTGCCGGGATTTACCAAGTGTTTGGTGAATGTTCGAAACAGCTGCAATGATCTAAATAGATGTTCTACCTAAAGTTCATCTATTTTCAAAATCAATTTTCTTCCAATATGTTTTCATTATTCATTTCATCCCGCTCAATCACCTTTTTCGAATACTTTTAGGAGAAACTTCCCCACCATCCATAACGTTTTAAAATCCCAATCACACGAGCGCAAAAGAGAAAAAATGACCACACGCGACGGTTCCCAAAGACTTCCCATTTGTAAGGATTCCAGAGTTAAATTTTGACTTAAGGTTTCATAAGAGCAGAAGCGAGGCCGGAGCTGCATTTAGTCGTGAATATGAGAGATTTTGCAGTGAAGACCCGTCACTTGGGACACTTATGATGGAGTTATTTGATAGGCTTGGATAGATTCAAAGCACCATTGCTCAAAATATGAGCAAGTTTTGACATACGGTGTAATACACCAAAAGGAATGGTGCTTTGAATCTTTCAGGGAAGACAAAGCGAAGTGCAGACGGTTTTTGCGTTGAAAGGTATTCAGTTTGAAGACACATTTTTGTTCCTAAAAAGACATTGCTCTGGTAACAGCGGGGGAAAAAATGTTACCCGCATCGCTTGAATACTTTTGCCACTGTAATAAGCGAAGATTTATTTATAAGATTGAACGCTAGCCACGCCTGACTGGATAAAACAGTATCAGCTGCAATCTAACGACAAATTGGTCTCTGGGCTGAACTTACAGTAGCTTATAGAATACAAGCACAAAGAGGCACGTTCATTCTTGTGCGAATGATTAGCGACAAAGTAGGTTTGAAATGGTTCAGTATTTAGGATACAAGCTAATTGAGGCTTGTAAATACTTGTACGAGTGACTAGCTTCAGGATCTAATGGGAAATATTTATTTTTAGGATACAAGAATATTGAGGCAAATAAATACTACTATAGTACGAATGATTAGCAATAGAAAAGATTTGAAAATATTTAGTATTTCGAAAACAAGCACATTGAGGCATATACAGGGTGGCGCATAAGTAACGCACCCTTTCAAAGAATTGATAATAAATAAACTATGAAAGGTATAACGAGAGAATTAATTGCTTCGTATCCTGTCGTATCCTGTAGGGTTAATTTAGACGTCGTATCCTGTCTACAGATATCCACTGTATATTGCGGTTATAAATCTTCAAAATTTACCTTCAAAAGGGTGCGTTACTCATGCGCCACCCTGTACATACTTGTAAGAATGATTAGCTTCGACGATGATTTTAAAGTAGTTTGGTATTTATGATACATGAACATTGAGGCATTTTCATACTGGAACGAAAGCCTAGCTTAATAACCGGTCAATATTGAATTTAGGCCTTTCACGGAAATAATAAATTCGGTTCCAAACAATCACTAAAGAAACACATTTGAAAACGTTTTACACGAATGACATTCTGCTCGCCGATGCGTTATTTTTAGAGAAATAACAATAATTACGTTCAGATAGGAATAACATTATATGGTCGGTGGCTTAGTCGCCGCATTGTTGGGTGACGCCCACTTTTCTGGCGGGACACGCCCACTTCTTGGCGGGAAATGAACACGGCTCGGTTTGGGTGAGTTAAGGTAAGCTATTTTAGATTGATTTATGTTATTTTAGATTAGTTTATTTAACTAACCTACCATAACCTACCCTAACCTCACCCATCGTTACGTTAATACCGTAATACAGCATATTTACGTGTCCGCTCCTTCACTTTTATATACGACGTTCTTATAACTTCAAAGTTGAATAACTCAAAAATAACGCATCAGCGAGCAGAATTTCATACGTGTAAAACGTTTCTAAGTGTGTTCCTTTAGTGATTCTTTGGAACGGAATTTCTAATTTCCGTGAAAGGCCTAAATTCAATATTGACCTAATAACCTAATGGGCATTATTTTGGGTATACGGGAGAAAAGTACATATTTGCATGTAGTCATACGAATGATTAGCTGTAGGACTTAATTGGCTAAATTTTGAAAAATTATGAAAAAAAAATTGAGACATGTACATACTTGTACCAATTACCAGCTCATGAACTTAATTTGCAATAATTTGCGATTACAGGATAAATGCTCATTGAGGTAAATACTTGTAAAACTGATGTGCACCAGGGCACAATTTAAATACCAGTCTTCGTTTCAACAAATTTCAAGGTTTTTATTACCTCTATGGTTGCAAAGGTAAAATAATAATACATTAATTTCAAAATCTAAGCACCGAAAAATTGACTACGTTGTAAGAACACCATCGGTGTTAAAATTTAAGAAAACCTCGAAGTTACAGCCACGGTAGAGGAAACAAGGTAGGGTTATTTCAATGGGAGAAAATCCACCTCCTCTTTCTTGGCTAGCCAATATAAAGGTTTCATTTTATACAAACCTTATGACGTCACCAAAACACAATGTCGTTAAGCCGATAGTGGAGCCAAATTTTGAGGTAGCAGTGCTACCAGACCCAATATGAGCGCTGCTATTGGTTCGTTGCCGTGACGTCAGCAAAACCACACCGTCAACGAAAAAAAGACTGGTTTGAACCTACCTTGTTTCCCCTACCGTGGTTACAGCTTACATTTTCAAAAGTTCATTTTAAAGGTTCCAACTGCAGCTTACACTTAGGCACTAACCTGAAATAGTGGGACTTGTAAACTATGCAGCTTCGTGCATCTCCACTCCGACCCAAACAGCTGAAGCGAACCACAGATACGAAGTGACACAGAAACAAATCGAGATTTTACGTATCTTTGCTACAAAGTTATGAGCCCCCATAAATTTTTGAGCCAAAGTTCTTGCTTAGATTCAATTTTTTACGCGTCACTCCGTGCGAAACACGCCACTGGAGTACGAAAGACACGTCGACATGTCAACTACACCAAACTCGTATAGTTTGTGATAGTTTTGTACTCATCACGAAACCCAGACACTTCCTAGATAAAATAATTTGAAAGACTGTGAACATGTCTGAAAAGCTACGTTAGTTGATGCAATAAAGATATAAACGTTTTTCTGAACCTCGAAAATATGATTTGTGCATCACACCTTAGATGTGCAGCTGCAAAATGACTTTGAGAAGTCCCGTTATCTACAGCATACGTGTGTATAATAATTTTGCCTATCCCTCAGTTAGTTAGTTAGTCCGACCGTGACGCGTTACAACTCAATGTTATGGGTCGTATTGACTTCACGACACTGTTAAATTAGCTATACATAAATTTAGAAGAGAACTCAAGCTACAAAAGTCAAGAAAAATTACTCCGTTTCTTGGGTCATTTATAGCCTGCGCTAATAACTGTAGCGCAGACACTCTTAAACCAAATATTTCCTCTCGATTCAATCACAAATTCATTCAACGGTCAACGTCTTGAGACTAAGAGCTCTTCAACCACTGTAAATTCAAATCGTCCTTCAGGACACAAGAAAAACGTAGAGGTCGAGTGAAAATTTCCCCCAAAAATGTAATTTTTTGATAATAAATGAGGAAGCATAAAATTTGCTGCCATGAGATGAGAGGACGCCACGGTAGAGGGAACAGAGTAGGTTCAAGCCAGTCATTTTTTTCTTGGACAGTCTGATTTTGCTGACGTCACGTCAACGAACCAATAGCAGCGCTCATATTGCATCTAGTAGCACTGATACCCCCAAATCTGGCTTCACCATTGGCCTAACGACATGGCGTTTAGGTGACGTCATAAAGTTTGTTTAAAATGAAGCCTGTTTATTGGCTAGCCGAAAAATAGGAGTTGTACTTTCTCCCATAGAAATGACCCTACCTTGTTTCCTCTACCGTGGAGGACGCACTACAGCAATGACAGGGTGTCAACCGACGACCCAACTGAAGCAGAGTGTTACTCGCCAGAGTTCTTACACTCACTGACCCTCTCTGGGATGCCTTCTCATAGCCTCAAAGTCAAAACTGGGGCAATTATTATGTTATTTAACACTTTAACTGAGGCAGGTAAACCTGAAGTTTATTATTCAATTATAATTTAGATTCAGTTGTTTTAAGCATTGTTGAAAATAATACTCATTAACTGGATCATATTTCCATTTAGTTTTGATTAATTGTTTAAAAAAATAAAGTTTGTGTCCCCTGGTTGGTCAGCAGCCTAATAAAATCTCCCTCAGTGGCCAAATATGGCCCACACTTCTGCCAAAGTGTTAAGAAGATATTTATACAGAATGGTTTATGTGATGGCACCCGATTGGAGATTATAGCTATGCACGAGCTTTGTATCGAGGCATCCCTGATAGTCAGCCCCCTAGGTGGCAGGCGGACTCTCATCCCGAGACTGAAAATGGCACCAAGCGACCCGAACTTTCCTTTCACTTTGGAGAGGAACCAATTCCCTGCACAACTCGCTTACGCTATGACAATAAAAATAATTGATTAACAAGGTGCAGGGAGAGACTTCTAACCAGGCACGAATTTTTCTACCAGAACCAGTGTTCGGCCGCGGTCAACCATACGTGGCTTTTTCTATGTATATTATAAATATACTGTGGCATCCAAGTGACATTTTCAAGAGTATGGCGACTCTCAGATGCGCGCGTTGAAGTACACCGACTACCAAACAAGGAGTAAGGAGAGGGCAAACTGTAACCAAAAATATTGCGTATAAAAAGTTTTGAGTGTGGTAAACTACAATGAAAATATTTTATTGTACATATTCGTTCAGTGATCATTCAAGATTAGTCGGCTCATTGTTTGTATAGACAGTTTCATTGAAAATAAAGACACAAGACCTTTGTTAGTTGAAATTTACTGAACTAAAATATGAAAATCTTACAAAGTCATGGCCCGTTTCATTATTTTAATGCACTGAGCCTGGAAACTCCACGGGTCTCGCTTATTGAAATTGCCCGGTGTAGCGTCCGCAACCTTTGTACATCCGTCATTGTTCATAAGAACGCATTGTTTTCTGACTAACTCATGTATACTCTAACTAAAGTATTTAAATTTTTGAGCCACTTTTCACACGTTCTTCTAGGCAAGCCAAAGGATATTTAGCACCACTTTATGGTACATTTGACGGCTCAATTATTAGAAACCCGTACATGAAAGCACCAAAATTAATACTGCATTTCGAAATGGTTTTTGAAGAAATAGAATTTTTCATGCGCGAGGAGCTTATACGGAAGACGGTTGGTCATTTAAAATTTTAGCTGAAGTTTGAAAGCTAGTCGCTCCCTGCTCTACCACATGGCCCACGAGAATTTTTTCAAGTTGCGACTTCTTTAACCAATTCAATTTTATTCCACAAAATTTTCGTGTTGGTGAAAACCTTAAAAACTGACAAATCGCAAAACTTTGCTCCTGCGTATTTTATTTATTTATGCAAGTTATTTAGCGCAACATTTTAACAAACAAAAAATGAAGCTAATACGACCCATCGATCGGCCATTTGAATAATATCATTAATCTTTTGAAATTAAAGTCATTTAATTAATGGACCCAGTGAATGTTTGTTATTATTGAAATAGCTAGCAGCATTTTAATTAATGATATGAGTCGAATGTTGAACTTCAGTTTAATTCTTCGTGGTCAACGAGTTGAAATGAAAGTTATTACCTTACCTGCAGCATGACCTACTCAACAACAAAGTTCCAGACGACGACAAATTTTCGGAGTAGTTGAACGCGTTCTTGTTTCAAAATATACTTCTGCCACAAATTTAGTCTCGCTTGCCCCTTCAAAAAATAAAAAAGTAGAAAACGATTGCGTTTATGCAGAAATTAACTCAATGTGTCATCCACTTATTTTTACATAGAAAACATTCACATTTTTGATTATCATCAAAAATATTCACATCTTAACTGAGTTACCGAAGAAATTGCAATCACAGTTTTTATTTCATTATAAAATGGCTATCCAAAGTGCCATTACTGAATTGGTTTGGCTTCATACTAACTTGATACAAATTTTGCACATCATTTTTGTATGTGGTTTACTGGAGAATGGCTTGAAAAATTCTATTCTGAAGTTTTGTTTAAACTTCCTATACTAAAGCACGTGGATCTACATTTGGGGATAACAATTTTACACGTTGATTATGTTTGTGCCATTTCTACGGTTGTTAGGTTATAAATTGCAGAATGGTAAAATCGAATTAACTGTTTGTATACCTTCCTATCGTTTCTAAGAAAGGTGTAAAATACATTTGCACGAAACTATTTCACTTTTTACGCTAAAATCTATTCCAGAAACAAATTGGGATGCTATTCTTTCATACCGGTACGTATATGAACAATGTACCTAAAAACAATGAATTTCTATTCGTCGTTTTGTACTAGTCAAAGCAAACGTATTTGTACAAGTAATAACCTAGTCATCGTTTTGAAAAAATAAAAATAATGAATTTCTATTCGTCGTTTTGTACTAGTCAAAGCAAACGTATTTGTACAAGTAATAACCTAGTCATCGTTTTGAAAAAATAAAAACAATGAATTTCTATTCGTCGTTTAACATTACTTAAAGCAATTGTATTGGTGCAAGTAATAACCTAGTCATTCCTGTGGAAGAAATAAAAACAATGAGTTTCCATTTGTGGTTTTGCACCAGTTAAAGCAAACGTTTTTCTTGTGCCTTTACTAAACTGGAACACAAGTTTCTTGATAGAACTCTGTAACTTGACCCCAGCAGCGAGTTT
>JACJUY010006862.1:9777-29539 GCA_014220935.1 Platorchestia sp. MABIK
GACTCAACTAAATATCCATGATTAGATTTTGTACTTCTTCTTTTTTTCTCTAAAAGTTCATGGGTAAAATATCCGTTTAAAAAACGATTTGAGAAAAACGAAGTGGTTAAAGTCAAAGCTTGCACCAATTTGACATCTTGGGATGTGAATTTAAACAATATAAACAATTTATTTACCACAGGTGATACAGAGGTTGAGTGTTTCTTACGTCTACGTGATCAAATTTGCGTATAGCTACCTGTGAGCCCGAACAAGTTCAGCGACTTCTAGGGCATCCTACCATCACGTTATTCTAAGGTGTACAATAAAGTTTAACCTAATTCACTTAACCTAGTTTCGCATATGACTGATCAATGAGATAATTAACTCGATATTAGATGCTTCATTTAACAATATCGTTCATATGGAGTAGATTTAACAGTATATTCGATAAACGATTTAAGAGCAGACTAAAGATCGGCGATTTTAACCATGGCAAATTACATTATTAGGACCAGTCATGTAGGAGACAAGATTTGCCTTGGTGATCTTACACGACTAGTATTCTGATAGGAAGTGAGACTCAAGATTTCTTTTAAAAACTTTGTAGGAATTACTTTCACGGACCTCCGCAGTGATTGATTTCCAAGTTTTAGTTCCAACAAAGAGGATACTGTGTTTCGACCGGGCCTTTGAATAATAAGAAAGCATGAATTTACTTCCATTTCGGGTTAAATGGTCATGATGACCAGTTTGCGCAATTAATAATTGCTTTAGGCTATTGTCGCCATCATTTGTTTATGTTTTGTAAATGAAATTGCAAGTGGAGATTTTATAGAGATTCGAAAGTTTAAGGATTTGTAAATTTTTGAATGAATCGTTTGTGTGAGCATTATAATCTAGATTCTTTACTGCTCTGATGGCTCTTTTTTGCAGAGTAAAAAGTATATTGGTTTTATTTTTTTAGTTCCGTGCCATGCTTTTATTCCGGATTGCAAGTATGGTGAAATGAGCGTTCGGAAGAGCATTTGTAAAGCTGTTTCAGGCAGGAAATTTTTAACTTTATTTAGGATTCTGATGGATTTTGATAATTTATCGGAATCCTAAATAAATTATCAAAATCCATCGGAATCCTAAATAGAGTTAAAAATTTAATGCCTGAAACAGCTTTACAAATACTCTACCACATCGAATGGTTTTATCACATCGGTCACAATACAAGTTTTACTCTAAATTTGAAGAGGATGTCGTTAGAAGGTAATTGGCAGCAAGAAAATTGATCATGATTTCTATTCAAACGAGTAGCCCACATTTTGACTTGTCCTGTTCGATAATCGACAAGTTTTTAGAAAGGATCATAATTAAAATGTAATTAGTTGCATTCAACAAAAATTACCTAAACTTTAAACCATTAAACCCCTACTTCGATAGTCCTGTAATGACCAGATTTTATTTGTAAAAAACACTAAAATAAAAAATTTGACTCGATCATTCACATTTTATTGTATATTTAAATTTTTTCCTGGGTTTTCCGTTTGTCGTACATCCCTAGCACTAGTAGCTATGTTACAAAAATGTCATACTTTGTTCGAGGAATTATGTTTTGTAAATAGTTATCACAATTAATTGTGTACTAATGCTTTGTTCAACGTTTTGTGGGCATGAAGCAACCATCACGCTGATGAGCGTAAAAAGAACTTCTGCTCTGGAGACTTTGCTCAGTAACTATGCCAAAACTCTACCGTCATATATGACGTTTTGGGTGTGTCGTCCATTCCGTCACATTTGACGTAACGGATGCGGTGGCATATACCGTCATATATGACGTTACGGATGAGTTGGTACATGCCGTCATATCGGACGGCACGAGTATGCATGCAACATAAAAAGCGCGCTTGTAAGCCATTCTAGAGTTCTGAAACTGTACAAATATTCACTATTTCACATTCCTCATATATACTAGGAGGGTTACGAAATGCAAGAAGAAACTCATGAAATAAAATTTTACATTCACTGAATAGCTGCTCTCTGCAGTGCACCCTCAAGACACGAGGGCTCACAACACCGTCTCTGGGAGCTTGGCGAGTTGATGCTTGAGGGCGGCGTAGTTTGCAATTAGGAGTTACGGATTTTGTTCTAAACTCGAAGTAGATGTGGCGGCAGCTGGCTGCACCTCCTCAGGAGCATGACCGGGTGCCAGGCTGGTGTTCTGGAACTTCTTACGGGCGTAATTGCACTGTTGCTTATTTATTATCTAAGTTTATCATTTTACTAACATTGAAAAAAATTTGGGTAACAAGAGGAAGTAGTGCTGCAGTAGAGACCCACAGCTGCGTGTATCACACGAACCGCAACGGTCTCAATTTCAAGGGAAACCTCATTTTCATTTAATTTCATGCCACCCATAGCCTCATTTTACTGTCCCGTACTCCGCTGCTTGGTTATATGCGCAGTATCATTCATTTATTTTGTGCGCAGTAATATTCATTGATTTTTTATCCTCTTTTGGGAGTTGCATTACATGGCGGTGCAAATTCCACGACTAATTTCTCAGGAGCTAAAAATTTCTATGAAATTGGATTATAAAAGATCACTCCCGAGCAACGACCGCTTCAACTGTTACACGAGCCGCATGGATGTTATTTTCAGCAAATCCTATTTCACTGTATTTAAAACTTCATTATCGCGTTATTGAGGAACACGTGACCACCGTGCAATGTCGTCAGCACTGAAAATGTTTTTGTAACGAGAGAAACTTAGTGATGCCCTAATGCCTTTTATTTACACGAGACGTCTCTGGGGTGCGTAAAAACTGACATAATTTCTGGCTTATTGAAGACCGAGCTCAAAATTTAGATGTGCAAATCATCATACCTTACACGAACTAAGACTCACAATTTTTGCTACTGCGCACCATCACTCAATTTTCAAATTATTCATGAGGAATTTTCCTTACGCCGTAGCAAATGCTGATTTAGCGCAAACAAATTGTTTCGAAGTGGATTATGTGAAGGAAATGGATACGATTTATAGTCGTATAGAAAACGAGCTCTGTGTGCTTATGAGATGATTGCATCACGTTTAAGTTTTTCGTTGCAGTTTCCTATTTATTACGTAAACAATTTTTTCTCGTAGAAAACGGATATCCTTTAATATGGGTAACAATATGATTTGACTGAATGGAGTCTGCTTTTAATTCTAGTGTGAGATTCTAAGAGGACATTTGTTAAGAGATTATTTGATAAATAAGCAAAACCAAAGGAAAATACTGTAATAACATAGCTTATCTTTTACAGCAATGTGGTGTACATATTTGTAATATGACTGCCCACGAAAATCAGCTAAGGAAAAAAGAAAAGAAAAGAAATACAGTTTATTTCCAACAAAGATGAAACAAAAAACACATCATTCGTTTTTAAAATATCTTAAAGTAAGGATCCTTAGTTGATACATACACAATAGTATCGTAATACCCATGTCAATAGTCGAAACGAATGATTGACGGTAATGTCTATCTATAGTTGTCTACTCAAGGTTTGATAATATATTTAACTACAATTAGAAAAGAATACATAATATAAACGACGGTGCATTGTTGAAAACACTCTTTTTAGTGTACACTTACATTGAAATACGAGCTCAGGGACTTGCGGTATAAGGAATTATTTTTGAAAGTAAAACGGGTGGATTGAAATAATTCTGCGTCTAGGCAACGAGGCTGACATTCAGAGCTATATTTTACTCCTACGCATCAACTAGTATGTCAATCAAGGGACTCGGAGAATTTGTTTTTTATCAGTCCACGAATTTATGATACTTCCATACTAATAATAGTGGCAGAAAAGAGTCTGCCTGAGTCAGAAACATGAAAAGGATGGTTCTATAACGGCAACTAAGACATGTACAACACATTTGGAGTAATACGCGAAATTAACCACCTAGATAAGGCCGTCGTAATATACTCACGGGCGTAAGAAATGATAAATTGTACCACACAAGGCTAACAAGAGTATTTTAGGACGTGAATAAGTGAAGAAATCATGAATGTCCTATAAGGTTAACTCATTAAATAAATTACTTTTTTTTAAATGTCTTGATGCAAATGTCTTTTATTGATAAACATACATAGGTGCCATGACGGTCCAGTTCAATGCTTGTACAAAGACTGAAAGAAAAAACACAAAAATGAATCCCTTAGTTAACTAATTGAAGTTAAGTAGTGTTTGTTAATTCACTGAAGCAATAAAGATAAAGATATCTTTTCTAATTTCTCAACTTTACGAAACAGTTGAAGTTCATCACGTGATAAATTACGAAGAAATTCACTCAACATATCTTTATTTCAACACAATTCCAAGGTTCTATTTTCAACCATTTCTGCATTGACCACAGTTGCAAACCATCAAATGAAGATCTATACCCTACCACAAAAATCTTATATAACGTAACTAAAAAAGAGCATATTCAAATTATAGAAGCGTTACACATCCATAAACTTAAGCCTGTTCTCAACGAAAACACAAGTGACTTTTTTGCTCTAAAATTATTTACTAAAACCGCAGCTTAGTAGTGCGAGGCAACTGAACGTCCGGTCATTTCGCCCCTATCACTTGTGCAATGAGCATCTATAGTGTGCAATACTGTTACTGTACCTGATATCGTGTATACATACTTTTGTTGTACAAACTTTATATCTAGTCATTTATTAAATATTTTTGTGCTGGGATTTCAACTTCCATACTAGTCTCATAAAGCTTAAGAATTAGATTTGCATTTTACCATGTGACTGATCAATTTTCTGTATATTTTCAGCCTGATGATGATGTTTGAACATCGAATAGTAGCGTTTTATAGACTTCATAGGTAGAACATTTTAACTATTGACAGTGTTCCAATAAAGAAATGTTTAAGGAATTTCTTCGTAATTTATCGCGTGATGAACTTCAAAAGATAAAGATAATAAACTTTGTGGCGTGAAAACACTTATGTCAGTTTACACGTACATTGACATAGAAGCTTTGGGTTTCTTTACATCAGGAAATAACATTAGAATTGTTTGTTACGGCCGATATTCAAGAATATCATGTCAAGCGAGCATCAAAAAATAAAGGTGAGTTAACTGCTCAAAAGAGCACGCTTTAACTCACGCAACAAAATCATGAGATTTTCCATTGAAATGCTTGACAATAACATAGGGAGAAAATTGAAAAAAATACAGTATTTATCGGACAAATGCAAGTTGCTTAGTGAGAAATTTGCAGAAGCTGCTGTGTGTAAATGTATGAATGTATATACATTTATATAAGTCTATACATATATATACACACACACATATATGTACATAGATACTGGGATACAAGAATGAAATTACAAATTTGTTTTACTTAAATATTTTAACATAGAGATCATCAGTTAATAAGCATCTTATTAAACAAATGTGGGTGAATCGCACGATATATTTATATTTTATGTAAATCCTTTACAATAATAAAGAGAAATGACGTGTTAGGTAACGTTAAAAGTTGAGAGTGAAAGGAAAAAGAGCGGTATTTATAGTTCAAATACAAGTTACTAGTTTGGAACATATATATATATGTACTAGTTTAGTACATATATATGTATATGAATATCTATATATGCACACACAAATACCAACATACACTCCTGATCAAAAGTTTAAGACCACTTGAAGATTTAGAAAAAGGCCAATTTTTCAGTGATAAATAATTAAATGCATTTAATTAGGGATCGGTAATTACTAAAAGTAAAAGGTGAGAAAGACAAAAAATAACAATTGTAACAATTTATTAAGAAAACAACCCTTTTAATGAAAAAATATTGAGTTTTTCAGTTGATCAAAATGATTAGACCACATCCAAAAATCATAGGAAATCTTTCTTCAACGACGTTGAGGTGAGCAAACATTGAACTTAGTAATGAGTACTGCCTCCATTCTTGTTAATTACCTCAAAAATTCTTCGGGGCATACTAGAAACGAGGGTTACCATGAGGGCTCGAGGAATATTGTCCCAGCTCCTGAAGATGGCAGCACGAAGTTCGTTTACTGACGCAAATTGTTTACCATTTCCATGAACATCTCTCGCCCTCCACCCCCAAATATTTTCTATTGGTTTAAGTCCGGCGAACATGCTGGATGACGCAAAACAGTGACCCCATTTTCTTGAAAGAAAGTCGTAGTCTGGCGGGCGGTGTGGACTGCTGCATTATCCTGCTGAAAAATCCATCCATCACCACACAGACGAGGACCCTCTGCTGACAAAGATGATCTTTACAGCATCTTGACGTAACCAGCAGCTGTTTGACAACCCTGCACCTCCTGAAGCTCCATGGTTTCTCTGTAGGAAAATGCGCCCCATACCATAACGGAGCCTCCGCCACCATGGCGCTTGGAAAACATTTCAGGAGGGATTTCTTTGTCATGTCAGTACCGTTGGAAGCCATCAGGGCCATCCATATTGAATTATCTCTCATCAGAAAACAAAACTTGAGACCACTTCTCAACGTCCCATGTTTGGTGCTCACGAGCAAACCGTAAATGGGCCACTTTGGGGCGTTGAAGCAACCGAGGACCAAGTAGACGCTTTTTGTTCTTCATGCCGTTTTGTCGTAAGTGCCGCCTTATCGTTACTGCACTGCAATCAACATCTGTGAGGGCCTTAATTTGCTTGGAAGACCGTCCTCTGTCTTGAGAAACCACCCGTTTTATTCTCCTACCCAATGCAGGTAAAAGTTTTTTCGGTCTACTACTAGATTTTGATGTTCCGTAATTCTTTGTGTCCTCTAGGAAGTGGCAAATTGCAGTTTTACTGCGGTGAATCTCAGCTGCGATTGCGCGTTGCGGCAAGCCTTGCTTATGCAGTTCGACAATTCGACCGCGTTCAAATTCGGAAAGTTTGCTTGCTTTGGGCATGGTGAAACCTTTACGCTATCAGTGCGAACCTGTAACTAATCTAAAATGCCGGAAATAACCTTTAAACTAAACTTTTTTTACCTTGGTCTTAGAATTAGGATCAACTGAAAAAGTCATTATTCATTAAAAGTGTTGATTTCTTAATAAATTGTTACAATTGTTTTTTTTCTTCCTCACCTTTTACCTTTATTAATTACCGATCCATATTTGAATGCATTTACTTCTTTATCACTGAAAAGTTGGCATTTTTCTAAATTTTCTAGCGGTCTTTCACTTATGATCAGGAGTGTGTGTAAACACACATCACACGCATACATGCACGTATACATACAAATGCATGTACGCAAACATAAGCATACAAGCAATCATAATACATACGATACTACAGAAATGTAGTATAATGTATTGAAATATAGGATAATGAGCAAAGAAGATTCGTAGCTACTTTTTCAGTATGTTCAGAAGATTACAATTATTCTTGAGACGTAAGATGACGAGCTATTTTGTTTTTAAATTCTCACAATGTTTAAGTAATTTTGATACTCGGGGAAGTTTGTTCCTCAGTAAAGCACCTGATATTGACAGAGCTTTCTGCCCTATGTGAGATGAACAATAGTCGACCAAGACATTATTGTTTCTGGGGGGATGGAATCGCACTATCTCAGCATTGCTCTGAGGAAGTCATAGAGGAGAATACGCATTGGGCTTTGGGCCTAAGGAACCCTTCTTGAAGAGGAGTTCAGCCGGGTTTATTAAGGAGAGGAGTTATGTGATCAATTCTTTTGAAATTACCTTTGCTTACCATCTTGGCTGCAAAATTCATGCATTTTTGTAACTTAGAAAATGTTAGAAATAACTTGAAAATGTTGCCGAATGTGAGAAAGAAAGAAAAAAAAGAGACATATACCAGCTTCTGAGTAGTGTTATGTTTACTTTTCTATGAATGGTTCCAAACCTACATTAATTTAATGAATTTTAATCAGAAATAATCTTGCATATGCAACGTTCTCTGGGTTATTCAAGGAGCTCGTTACTGAGCCCAGTTTCTCTAATTTTCGTCAACTGGTTTTGCAGATAATGAGAGTATTGTTTTTGTTACTTGTTCTAGCTAGAGTACAGCTATTACGCACCCGATTATCTATTGTATGCTGAACATTTTGATAAGAGAATCGTCTTTCTTCATTGCACGAGTGAACTGTGTTGAAAATATAATGTTCTACTTTGCTTGCTACGCTGCAATCCGACGATGTTGACATTCAAGTGTCCATCTTCAACGAGAACTTCACCGCAGCTCTCGACGAATGCGCACCTTACGTCACCAAAAAAACCAAGCCAAAACGCACTGTTTGGATTACTGACGAAATAAAAGAGATGAGCAGAATAAAGAAAACTAACTTGCGAGAGTACAAAAACAATAGATCAAACAGTACCTTATACAGGAGAAATAAAGAACATGAAAAAATTCTTCGAAAGAAAATCACTGAAGCGAAACATACTCACTTCCACCAGGAACTATTAACTGCTAAAAATAACCCGAAACGAACTTGGGAAATCATAAGTGGGGTAGCCCCATATAAAAATTTAGACCGTATAAGTAATTTTGAAAATCCCTTGGCAACTGCCACGGTCTTCAACACATTCTTTTCAAAAGTAGGGGCTCAAGTTTTCAGTGAGGCTTGTACCAGTCCAGGTGAAACGTCAATTGAAAATTCATGCCCCACAGCATCCTCGAGGACTGATGTCAGGTGGAGACCACGTCCTGTCGATTTACCGGAGTTAAGAAATATCTTATACTCACTAAAAAACACAAAGGCAGTTGGAGATGATTGGATCAGTCTTCAATATATCAAAGACAGTTTCCCAGTCACAGCACCATGGATTCGTCTGATGATTAATACATCAATAGCAACCAACACGTTTCCAAATAAATGGAAACATTCCATTATCAAACCGTTCCATAAAAGTGGTGACCTAAATACAGCATCAAACAACAGGCCCATCAGTCTTTTGCCTGCCATGTCCAAAATATTGGAGAAAATGGTGACAAATCAACTGTCATTTCACCTGGACGAGTCAAATCTACTCCACCGAAATCAATACGCCTATAGAAGAAACACTAGCACTCAAGACGCTCTGCTCAATATCTCTGAAAAAATATACAGTGACATCGATCAAAAGAATGTAACAATCTTGCTGCTACTCGATCTCTCTAAAGCGTTCGATAGCGTCGAACATAATAGACTTCTACGTAAAATACTGAACTTGGGAGTAGACACGCAATGGTTTGAAAGTTACTCATCAAATCGATCTCATGCAGTCCGCATAAAAAACGAATTGTCCCCATTTATTCGAAACAATTTTGGTGTTCCCCAAGGATCCATTCTTGGTCCGCTACTGTTTTCTATTTTCATTAATGATATTCCTCCAATGCCTTCTAACACACGGATCTCAATGTGTACAGATGATGTTCAAATTGCAATAACAAGTTCTGTATCGGAAATACCACAGACGCAAATTTAAGCCGAAACTATACTGACTAGCCTGAAATCATGGTACGACCGAAATGGTCTCAAATTAAATGCTAATAAAACACAGTGCATTATTTTTGGACCCAAAGATACAATTAACAAAACTTCAGATCTTACTCTTGCAGTTGGAAATGATAAAATTAAAGCATCAGAAAAAGTTAAAAATCTAGGTATCTGGTTCGATAGAAACACGTCCTTCAAATCTCATGTTGAGAATACTTGTAACAAAATTTATGGAACTTTAATGTTTTTCCATCGTATAAAGAGTATGCTAGACGAAAAATCCAGATTATTAGCCATTCAATCACTGGTGTTATCGCGCATTGACTACTGCAGCCTAGTATGGGGAGACTTACCTCAACACCTTCAAAGGGACTTACAAAAGTGCATGAACTTCGCAGCCAAGGTGGTATGCAACGGTAACTTCAAAAGAAGTGATCACGTAACCCCTCTCCTTAATAAACTCGGCTGGATTCCTATCCAAGAAAGGCTCCTCATGCAGAGGGCCCAATTCGAGTTCTCCTTGTTATACCTTCCTCAGAGCAATGCTGAGATACTGCGTTTCAATCCACCCACTGTAACCAACCAGAAGCCGAACAGAAACAATAATGTCTTAGTCAACTATCGTTCCTCTCACTTAGGGCAGAAGGCTCTGTCCATGTCAGGCGCCTTACTGTGGAACAAACTTCCCCCTGAGTATTAAAATTCCTCAAAGGACGAGAGAATTTAAAGCCAAAATAATTCGTCATCTAGCGTCTCAAAAAAAATTCTTAATTACAGAACATACTGAATAAGTATTGACGAATCTCATTTGCCTGGTCTCTCCATTGCTGAATAATCTCCCTCGCTCATTGTCTTATAATTCAAGACATTACACTACAGTTTTTAAGTATGCGTAGGTATTATGATTTGATCGCCTATTCGCTGGGATTTGCAAACATGCTTACTTGTATATGTGTGTACGTACATGGGTGTATGTGCGCATATGGGTGTGCATATGTGCGCATGCACCTGTGTGCACTTGACTAGCAACTAGCATATAAACAATACATACCGCCCTTTTTTTCCAACCCAACTTCTAACACTACCCAACACATCATTTCATTTTATTAGTGTAAAGCAATCCAAAGCTTAAATGTCTTGTACATGCTAAATGTCATGTTTTCAACCCAGAAAGTTCATAATCTTTATTGTTTTCATGAATTAACAAGCTCTATTCAAACTAAATAAACCAGCCAAATATGCATTTTATGTCTTTCCTCTCCGTTTTGTGCAAGCATCAAACTAGACCGTCATGGTACCTATGTGTGTTTATCAATTGCAGACATTCTGCACCATATATCAAAGATAATGTGATTATTTTTCTCTCTAATATGAAACCCTTATAGAGCATACATGTCTTCTTTCTTATTCACGTTCAAAAATGCTCTTGTTAAGCTAGTGTAGTGCATATTATCGTACCATCTCTTACGCTCTAGAGTATATTACAAGAACCGCACCTAGGATTATTCTGTACTTGGGAACCGTTTTAGAGCAATCGTTTTCATGTTTCTGACTCAGGTAGACTGTTTTGTGCCACTACTTTTAGTACGAAAATTTCATAAAATTCATGCCGTGACAAAAGATATTTTCTCCGAGTCCCTCGATTGGAATGCTAGTTTATACTGACTAGTTTACGCTGATATTTGCGCACATGCTTACTTGTGTATTGGGTGTATGTGTCACTCGTAATACTTCATTTCACTTCATTATTGTAAAGCATTTATAAAAATATATATATTTATAAATTTGTTGCGCGATCACCCACAGAGGATAAATAAGACGCCTATCAACCAATGATCTTTTCGCTACAATATTTAGTTAAACATCGCTTCGATATTCCATTAGAAATTGTAAGCTGTAACACATACTGAAAAAGTTGTCACGAACTTCCTTTGCTCATTATCTTATATTTCAGAACATAGCACAGCTTTTTTGTAGAACGCATATGTACTGTGATTGCCTTGATGCGTAGATATGTATTTATGTATGTGTGCGTGTTGGGTGTATGTACGTAGGTATGTATGTGCGTGCATATGTGTATATATTTTCATGTACAAATGCACATATGTGTGTACTAGGCTGATAACTGTCATTTTAACTAAAGAGACAGGTCCTTTTTTTCTGTTCACTCTCAACTTTTAACAATACCTAAGTCGTCATCTCTTTATTATTGTAAAGCATCCATGTAAAAAAACTATAAATTGGTTGTGTGATCATCCATTTATACTTAAATGAAATGCTTAACTATTGGGTGTCACTTAAAAAAAATTTTAATTAGACACACAAAACTTGTACTTTTTGTGGTTCTCATGCTTATACTTATATTTTTTCATGCTTCTTTGAAATGATATTTTTAAACATCTGCCGAAACAAGCAAATCGAATATTACTTCCTGGCGTCAAGAATGTCAAAGTTTTATGTCATGTACATGTAAACTGTCAAAAGTATTTTCACCCCACAATGAAAATGCATCGTCCATGAAATTGTGTTGTCTCTCATAATTATTATTACATGTATCATCAAATGTAGATTAAGCAACATTAGAAGTACATTACCCTCAATCATTTCTATCGACTAGTGACATGGGTATTACAATACTCATGTGTGTGTATCATCTAAGTGTACTAACTTTAGGATATTTTAAAAACCAATGATTGTACTTTTGTACCATCTCTATTGGAAATAAACTCTTTCTTCTTTCTTCTTTCTTCTTTCTTCTGATGTAATAGCAGTTAGCAGCGCAGCCTACGGAAATGATGATTAACTTCTCCGTTCTTACGAGCGAAAGGAGATCCAAACAAGCGAGTGATTGTAGCCAATATTTAGCGACCTGCAGTGAGAGTTATAACTGGTTATGCATTGTGTAGCCTGGCACGTGGTGTTATGCAACACCTTCAAGTGTGTGAACAGTAAGCCCCAGTGTGCTTGTTTCAGCATGTTCATATGAGTGAACAGTAAATACAAGTGTTCTTATTGTGAATATTTTACGGGTGGGACCAACAAACGCAAGTGTGCTCATTTTGACTTTAAAATGACAGTTGAGTTTTTCAAGAACATTCGTTTGACATGAGAGCATAATTGCTCAGGTCAGATAGAATCTAAAGCTAACCGCTGTTTGGTTTCATACTGAAATAAATTTAAGATTTTCTCAGAAGGAAAAAGTTAAACACCGGACTGTACTAGAAAACCTTCCGCTGAAATGTACTGTACTGAAAAATCCACTCCCAATTTTTGATGCCCCTTTTTCATAAGTGAACAAAGCGCTTGCATGCATGTAAGTAAATTCTTTTGGTCTCTGAACTTCTCATTTTGATGCACAAGACCTCGTCTTTTGAGAAATACTCTAGTGTTCCAACGAATGAATTTTTGAAAAGTAAAATTCCGCTGAAAGCTAAATTACTTTTGTAAACTTCTGCTGCATTTAAAAAAAATCGACAGTGATGGTCGGCATTTTTTGCGAACAATTGCGGCTCCTGAACGAGCCGCTCATTGGTATAGTCACGAGATCGCGTCGTTAGAACGCTGCTCCCCTGCATAAATAATGGAGCTGGTCAACGAAGTGCCAGCCTTCTGTATGCCATTAAGCACAAAAATAAGGTGAATATTTCACAGAATAATTCAAACTCGCAGCTGAAATAAATATTTGATAACATTCACAGACACACGATAACGCTGAAGAGCTGAAGTAGTGTGAGCAGAGGCCGGCCCCGCTGTGTGTGGGCGCGTACGCCCATGCACTGTACAGATAAATTATCATTGGAAATATTTTGCTTCAATGGAAAAAAAATGCCTCCAGGCTTCAGCCTAACATTATTCTTGAACTAATTGATTTTATAACACTGTGTTTTGCCGCAGTGTTATCTTAAATAAAAAAGTAAAGGAACATATATATGGGCACTTGAAAATTTCCGCACGTTTTTACACTTCGATCAGCTCACACAAAACCATTTTCTGAAGCTACACGTTGTTAACTTGCTATTCAGACCTGAGTTCATGTGTTTCTTGCTAAAATAATATTGTATGAACTGTTCCTTTATGTTTAATACCTGACCTAAGTTAATGTATTCCTTGTTGACATAATATTGTCTCAACTGATAATTAAGCCTGATACCTGACCTAAGTAATTATGTTCGTGTCAGAATTATATTGCCATAAAGAGATGGTAAAGTTGACTAGTCCCATATTAGAACAAAGGAAGCGTGACACGTGAGAGCGTCACACATCAATAGCTCTACTGAGTTTCATGTCGGACCTGCGACGCAATAAAGACGCATCAGATGTAAAGAATCCATTTATCGCAGGTCCGGGCACCAATCCACGAATTGTTCCTCTCTGCAGACCGTCGTCTGCGTAGCGTTTCCCTTCTGGCCGTGTGAGCGCCGTCCTTCTTACAGGGAAGGTCCGACGGCGCTGGAAACTTTTTTCTATATAGCTTAAAATAACTTGATCATGTGAATTCATTTTATGTTTTTCTGGTAATTTTTGGGAACTATTTTTAAATTTGAAATAACTTGATCATGTGAATACCTTTTATATTTGTCTGGCAATATTTTGTACGAACGCATGCGCTGTTAAGACACCATGTACGTTAACCAACTAATGCCGTGCCGGCGGCAGCTGACGCTCTTCATGACGTTAATTTACCAAGATACGTAGAATTGCAGTTGAAATAATAATGTTACTTTTTTATTCAAATATTTCAATGCACAAAATTGTCGTATATCCAAGGTCAAAATAATATGCTCCAAGTATTTATTTGTATATTGTGGGTGTGGAAACGCATGCAAAGACTTCTTTCAATTTTCGTGTTTCTGTCGGGTTGAGCAAAAAATAACCGCTATGTCATCTCTTCCGAGTAGAAGTCACACTTGTTAGATAAAATCTCAGAGCAACTTCCCAGGCAAAAACATTACCACATTTTAAAAATCAATGAAATCTTCCGTATCTATTACGGAAATTAACTGATTTTCTTTTTTCTTTCAGCGTGAGCAAACTAGCTATTTTACGACCAAAATTTACGATGGGACAGTTCATGCAGCCAAATTTTTAACATAAATCACATGCAGCACCTAGCAGCCGTGTTGGTTTCGCCAGATGCTCAGTGTTCTTTACCGACAAATTTCAATTAATAATGCTTAATCGAATCATTTTGACCAAGTAAAGGTCAAACTGGCAACATTGAAGCCTCTGACGCTGATGAGCTGGGCGATGCCTTTTCAAAACTCCAGACACTCATTATTCAACTAGTCATAAAACCTTGATTGAAATGCATGTATTTTTTCCTGTGTAACATCCTTAATTTTGCTCAAATGAGATTGAAGTTTCCTGTATTGAACTTTACGCTGCAGAACTTCATAAATAATTCTGTTTTATTTAAGCCGTCCAAATTATGAATGCTCGTTCCAAATTCAGAAAAAATATGAGTACTTAGTTCTGTACTCACATTGGCTTCTGAAGAGTTAAATATTGGTGCTTTGCTAATGGAAAAGGATTATTTGATTCCGGGTGTTTATAATTGCCAACATGGCAAACGTGTAGACAGTGTCACCAAGTGTCTCGTAGCGTCATTGAAATCATTACATGCCGAAATTCTTCAGTAAATGTCGACTCTTTCATGTTTGGCTTGATATCATCGATACCATGAATGTGATATGATGAAAATTTTGATTAAAAATGATTCCAGAAGGACAATCCACAAGAAACATTTCGTGTCAGTAGGATATCGTACAAGAAGAGTTAGTAATGAAACATGTGTAAATTTTACTTTTAATTTTGAGGATCACTATGTTATTCGGCGATCACTATATTGTTTCACAAAAAATCATGCACTTCTCTGATAATGATTATTCAAGTTATGCGCTCAAGAACTGGCCAGAGTAACTCTAAGACAAAGACTAAGACTAGGTAAGCAAGCTCACTGATTACTCAAATTTCAGCAAGTAATTTCAGTGAGACTAAGTAGGAAATTCATTTTCATTGTGTGAAAATGTGTCGTTCAGTTTGTTTGAGGTTATCGCTGTCAGTGTTCCTCGCTGTACTTCAGTGCATGTGAGAGGTTAGGGCGAATAATTATTACTTGACGGTAAGACTAAGTAGCCCTTCTTCCATTTAAAGGATGAGAGGGATTTTGAAGTGAAAAGCAAATCACGTTTATGTGGAGTGATGTCTAATTTCACATGCGTTCGTTGGAGTATGTACCGTTACTTAGCGAAGTACAAGACCTCCTCGCTTTAGCTGGCTCATTCTCTTTAATTATAAGTCTAGAAAAAAGAAAAAATGAGCAGTAGTGAGAGATCGAAGTCTGCTCCGAGCAATAATGTATATTCATTAAGCCTCTTTGTGCCACAATAGAAACACCTGAAATGATGGAAAATATATCAGCCTCGTAAATCTCAGAGAGCAAACTAATTTTCTTCTTAAAATTTATTGAAAACCAGTCTGCGTGCACATGAGTTGTAATATTTCAACGTCGCCGATTTGTTTTCAGGATCGAGACCGAGGGACTTTCTGGATGGAATCGCAACTGATTTCTCTGGTGCTTTAAAAATGGTTCTCCTTTAATTAATAAGCTAATATCCTGTCGCAGTCTCTAATGGCAAAGTCGGGCTAAGCCGAAGCCTAGAGCGAGCCTCTCGAACGCAGCCTACGTAATTACAGGCCTTCTACGGCTCAATTAATCCAATCTAAACTCGTGATAAAAGTGCAAATTTTCAGGAGACAAATCTCACTGTTTGATTGATAATTCTATTTTAAAATTCTGTTTCTGGTTTGAGCACTCGAATTGAAACTTGCTGTAAAATTCCTGAGAGAGTAACTAGTTTTCGTTCAAATTATTCCCCTTTTTTAAATTTTTGAGCCAATAATTTGATGCCGGTTCTCGTTTCGCGAAAAATAGTAAATGAATCCCTGCACATCGAGGACCAATTTCCAATTAGTGAACTGGATTCTACTGCCAGATTAATTTGAAAATCAATCGTTTAGTAAACCGGTTATTAGAAAAAAGTAAATAGCATGGCGTTCATCAGTACTGAAATGCAAACATAAATTCGCTTTGCTGATGCTGCTTCGAATAATGTCGAGTTGAAGGGAAATATCCTTCGAGCAAGCACTGATAAACACAACCTTTTCCAACACTCAGAATCATTTTCAACAAATCTTTGGAAACGTTTGCATTCAAATTAAGTAGATCAAGGAAGTTTGTATTCCACAGTATCTTTACTATGGCCATTCTTTGAAAGAATAATTTCTAATGTGAAAAATTTCATCGATGGTTTTTTTGCATTGTAACATGAAATCGCTGCCAAGAGCACTGCTACCAAGAGCTTTTCCGGGAGGCAATATTGACGATCCTGGATTTAAGCATCTTCTTATGCGAACCTCTACTCATACGGATAAAAATTAATCCCGGACACTCAACCAATACGATGCCCTGTTCAAATTGGGAATAACTAAGTGTAAATGAACTTCTTTCTTTATAGTATAATTTCATTTGTTTCTGTGTCGTGTAATTCTATTTCTTTTATTATGGCCTGGCAACATCGCCCAATCAACCGTGAACCAGCGAGCCTCGACTGGCGTGACTGTGTCTGTCGTGGTTCAGAACTAACAGGACTTCTTTTCATGAGCCATCGGTGAGTGATGTGTAACTTTCATGTTTCTTGTGTATTAACTTGTAAGAAAACTATCGTAGTTGGTTAAATGTGTTCATTGTGTGAAAATGTCTCGTTCATTTTTCCGAGCTTATCGCTGTCAGTATTCCTAGCTGCACTTCAGTGCATGTGAAGTTTAGGGCGAATGATTATAACTTAACGGTAAGACTAAGTAGACCTGCTTGTAATTTCGTTCAGTGCTTCGTGCCGCCATAGCCTTGAGGCTGGCGGCCGCAGCACTAGCGCTCGTGGCCAGGCTGCAGGGATACCCTGTCGTGTAGGTACGCTGGGGTTCCCTGACCCCGTGCCCTGCGGAGCTGAGCTCTACAGCCTCTACTGCGTGGGCCACGCACTTACCTGCGCCGTACCGGAGCGATGCTTCTGCCCATTTCTCCGGGGATGTTCACGCCACTCCAGAAGTTGAGTCGCTTGTTGCATGACTCGGCGTGTGGTGGACCTGAGCTTGGCAGCCAGTCTATTTTTTGATTGAATATTTCTAGTTTGGTAATTTTAGGACATTATTAGTCATTCTTGAAATTTGTCATCTACTTACAATAAATTACACTGTTATAATTAAGCGTTGTCATTTCCTCCATGTGGTTGCGTCTCAAGTGCATTCCCTTGACCATGAGCAAATTTTCATCAGTAAAGTTAAAGTTCGCATTAGATGATGAATAGCTCAAATATAGACAGGGAAGAACCTCCAGCATCTCCTGAGCGCCAAGGCCCCCAGAAAGATTGGATTGGGCTCCTAAATTCTTAAATATGCAGAATAGCTCCAGGAATTTACGTCACCTCTTTCTGCTGGCGCATGGCAGTGAAGACAGTTGCAATCAATGATATTCGAGGTCAAACGTAGAATTAATTCGTTGTTCTGCCAATGTCATCGGCTGTGTCGAGGGGGAAGTTTTTGAAAAGTAAGCAATCATTTTGATTTTAAATGATTTGTTGTGCAATATGGAGGAGTTAAAGTTATGAATTTGTTACTAACTCCATGAAAAACGCACTTTTCCTGACCACGTTTTCTATTGCTTACAGCCACATGATTTAATACATCATCAAGAACGTATAGTCAATATCGTGAAACTGAATGCCAAATGGAATCTATAGTGGGTCACGTTGTCTTGCAGTTGCGTGCCATTACGTGCAGTTACGTACCATTACGTGCAGTTACGTGCCATTACGTGCAGTTACGTGCCATTACGTGCAGTTACGTGCCATTACGTGCAGTTACGTGAAATTACATGAAATTACGTGTCATTACATACAGTTACGTGCCATTACGTGCAGTTACGTGCCATTACGTGCAGTTATGTGCCATTACGTGCAATTACATGGCATTAATTTACGAGCGCCTCTCATCCAATCCCGAGGTGGAGATCAATATAACATTTACTGGCGCTGTAGCAGCATTACAGGCACTGTGCACCAATGTGAGGGTGTTAGCCTTTGCGGGAACTGTCTCATGATTTATGGAACTATTCAACTATTTTCGAGCGAGCTCTACGCATTTACGGGCGTTGCTTAAGAATTCACAGGCGTTGTAATGAGACGACTAAATTTTTTCACCTAATTTTACCATGTTGATTAATCAAGAACTATCGTTCGTAATTTAATTGAAGAATAGACGTTACAAGCAGATACCAGGATATATTTTTGAATTGAACATCTGTGAAAATAAAGTCTCTGTTTAGATTGGACAAACCAGACCTTGCTTTGTTATTTGACCGATTTGCTGTGAACGTAATTTGAGTGGCGAGGATCATTTAAGCTTTCGTAGTGAGGAAATTGCCCTGTAACTGCGTGCTGCATACGGTAGTGGGCTCCAGCGAGGCAAGTAGCTGCGGGGCGACGCTCTATTTAAAAAACGCCAGAAGGTTTTTTAAGGAGCATGTCACTGGAGTTGATAATTCGTGATATTTCGTTCACGAGCAAAAACGTTTGGTCGTTTTAGAGTTAATTAAGGAAAATCTTTAGCTAATTAGAAAAGCAATCAGGAAAATGGGAGAGCAAAAATGTGTATAGAACAACAGCGGTCGCGACATGTCATTAAATTAGACCGGAAGGGCATTGAGGGAAATTTTATCCATCTCTCAGATTTGGAAATGCGCAATAGTCAAATGTATGTATCTTTGCAGATGAACGATGTTGATTTGAATTGTCATATCCCAGCGTGTAGCTAGAAGAGAATATTGAAGACTCTTGCTCTGCGCAAGTCAGGAGCAAATAATCCTTACTTTGTATAGAATTGCTCCGTAATGAAATGGTTGACACAAAAAAATGTAGTTTTGTGACACAGTGTGAAACTTTGAATCAAATGAGTCCCATGTTCCGACGATGGATGGTTTAGAGCGATCAGTGAGCTAAAACTTGGTAAAATTCTTCTGGCCCATCCCGTGTTAAAATTTACGGGTGCGGTTAGGACGCCTTTCCCTGTCCGCATTCCAAGCTTAGTACTAGTATATACAGCCTTGTACTCATGTTTGTAGCTCTGTATTCGTATTTACTGCGAACACTCGTATTTACAGCTCTGTGCTTGCATTTACAGCTCTGTGCTTGTATTTACAGCTCTGTGCTTGTATTTACAGCTCTGTGGTTGTATTTACAGCTCTGTGCTTGTATTTACAGCTTTG
>JACJUY010006862.1:32586-43670 GCA_014220935.1 Platorchestia sp. MABIK
GGGGGAGGTAACAAGGGCGGGGGAACAAGGGGTTGGTGATAATGAGGATGAGGGAAGAGGAATTTTGTAATGAGTGAAATATTTCAGATGAAAAATAATGTAAAATGACTTTAAATGGGCAACTGAAGGAGTAAGTCCTATGAAATCAATATGAAATGCATAACTTCTTGCATTTTTCGTTTTCAAAATGAAAAAATGTGCATAATAGATATTAAAGAAATATTGGACAATTTCTACAAGAATTAACATATACACATGAACACAGTTCTAGTTGAATACTCTTTGCGGAAAATGTATTTTTCAGCGTTTATCTTTCTCTCAACTGTAAAAACCTCAAATAAAACACGTGCCACTTAATTTTTTTATCAGCTTTAGTTCGGCCACGAGTGTTGATAAATAGAATCGCTAAATGTCCACAGAACCAGTACGAAGCTTTGTAAAGAGGATGACATTCCAATGAAGTATCGCTCAGCGCTCATTCAGCGCCAGCAAAAAATTCGCTTGAGATAGGATGCAAGGAAAAATCTGGTCCTTCGATTCTTCCCTAACGTTCTTCAACACTTTGACTGCGGCAGGTAAAACTAAAGTTAAATGTTCAATTCAAATTTAAAGTCATTTGTCGTCCGCAATATAAAAAGTATTAAACATTGACTTTAACGAGCCTTAATTTAGTTTGATTTCGTATTTGTAAAAATTGAGTCGGTTAGTAGCATTATGGAAACTCCCTCAGTGACCACCGGTGGCTCATGCCGCAGCCAAAGTGTTCAAATGGTTCTAACGAGATCCAGTCAGGATAAATGTTTAAGGTTTTTAGGATCTCCTAGAAAAAATCTACTCTCTTCGGTCCCGTGTGGAACTCAACACAGCTTTTTTCGCATCATTTTCTAGAATTCAGAATCAGTAATTCTTAACTTGAAACAAGCATCATGATTACAAGCATCATATTAATTGAGTTTCACAAGTGGATTTTGACAGGGAACAGGTTAGCATAAAATGACGTATAACTCTTGGACCGACTATCCTGCTCCCTGCACTCCTTAAGTACATCCTACTGCGAGCAATAAGCTACATTTTCCCGCACTCTCTCCGTCATTGCGATGATTTTGTAGATGGAGATATCAAAACATTTCTCTTTGGTTTTGAGGCTATGGATTTCATCCGCCTGCATATCATTAGATGGCTATCGAAATCATTCTTCAATAGTCTGTGCAATTGAATCTGTTTCAGACGCTCCAATTGTAAGCTTTCGGGAATATTTTGCACGCATGAAAGCGAGTTTGTATGGAATAAAATGAAAGTAAACTAATTACTCTTTATTATCTTCTACATCATTCATTTACCCAGTTTTGATTACTACATTATTCATTGCAACATCTACATCATTCATTTACCCAGTTTTGATTACCACATCATTCATTACTACATCTACATCATTCATTTACCCAGTTTTGACTACTTCATTCCCTTTGCTTTCTCATTAGCTTTGCTACCATAGCACGAGGTTTGTATAAAACATCACTCCGATGTACATTTACCAAGTCGAACGATGATTTCAGTTAAGTTATGATGATTTTTGTAATTTGTTTCATAATTTTGCAGCCTCTGTGAGCTTACCTATTTATGTCCATTGCTGCGTCTCGGTGAAGTCTCGCGTCTCCTCACATAACCAACGTATCATCAGCGCGCACTCCACAGCCCAATACTCAGTGCTGTAACTTTAAGTAATAATACTTACTTTATCAGAGTACGGCGCGTCACCTGATGCTGGTATTGGCGCCCAGTGATAATACGTAATTGTGATGTCAACCAAGTTACAGCACGAGAGGTACACTGTAACTCTGTACAGAGTAACAGTTCGTACTTGACGTATCAACTCACACCACATTTCAAGTTCGAGAAATTTCTCAGAAGTTTCCATCCGAAACTTGTTTCTGTGATGCCCTCGGTATTGGGCTCAATTTTACAGGTTTAGACCGAGTTGCAGTAGAATATAATTCTGAAATTTTTGGTGTCTTCATGTTCATTGGATGAAGACGTTACTGAACAGTCAAAAGCTTGTGCATTTACTGTGAATTGCGAACGTCCTATTGTGTGTTATGTTGTGTTTCATCTTGTTCTTTTTTATTCTTAATATTATGAGTTTTGCTAAGTTCTGATTTTGAGCTCATTTACATACTTAGGCACATTAGTTGGTGATGATGGAATAGCTTTTGAAACATACCTGTACAATCATGACTCAGAAAAAACAAACATCGGCATCTTAGGATGCTTTATTTCCAATCAAGCCTGATACATATGATCTTAAGCATTGGTTTTTCAAATGTCTTATAACTAACACTATATATAGGACACCATGACGGTTCCCCCGTGAAGCCGGTACCCATTTCCGACACCTGGGTTGAGTGGGGTATTGTGCTTGAGCTCTCCCTTATACCCAACGGGGAAAATCGCCGCGCCAGTGCCGGGATACGAACCAGGGCCTCCAACATTCAAGGCCGATCAATTAACCACTGTACCACCGCGAGCACATTTCCTCCCGAGCACATTTCCTCAGATGAATGAATGTGATGCGTTAACTGGCGCAGGTATCTATTTTCTTCTATGCTAAATTGGTCTCGATTTTATGAAGCATTGTATGTACAGTAAAAATGATGACAGAAGATAGAAGTGATATATACTTCTGATTTTGCATCATTTTAAATGCGTCTCAGATTATTCACATAAATGTTACAATGGAAAGTGTTTAATAAATTCATGCAACAGATAATAGCGAGTAGATAAAAAAAGAGCACACTGTCGCTCTCTACGTACAGACGTGCCACGACGCCAAAGAAAAAGAGTGTTTAACCTCTAGAGTTCGAAATGCGGAGTGAAATTCCCGTAGACTGCTGGCAGGTCGGAGCTGGCGGCGCGGTCACGTTTTTCTTGGACAAGAGGACGACGGCTGGAACCACAGAGGCTTATCTGCTCAAACTCGATTCCCTGCAAGCTTCCATCAGCGCAGATCACAGAAAAATGTTCCTGAGCCGTCAAATACGTAATGCTCGCAGCCGTCAGTCGGATCTCGAGTGTAAGCTCCAATTGAATTCACCCCGAGCGCGTAGATGCAGAGCTCTTCTGTGTCGTGCATAAAACTTCAGCTGTAAAATATTGAGTTCATTACGCAGTCATGGACTTTGCAACAAGAGTTCCTTAGTTTCTCTGGTAATGCATCAGTGAGCTTTCGTTCGATAAAATGTAACCATTCTTCTTGAGGATTGATTTCCACAAATTTTAGCAGCACAGAATAAATCAACGTTTATAAAATAGTAGAGCTCACCAAAACTAAAAGAGATATTTTAGTGGCTCATAAACTGTAGTCTACCTCATATACCAATACACGATCGTTCGTTCGATATCTTTATTTCTAACCAGAAATATTGAATACAATTTCATCAATCTCTTTGACTATCATTTCATAGGATCGTAAAATAGTTAATTATATGCTTCATTTCCATTGCAAAGATGTTTTCACAGGGGAAGGACATGGGAACATTTAGAATGGACTAAGGAAACGGGGAATCTATGCCTAAAGTGGTTTCCATGTACCTTGTGAATAGAAATAGCCGGTTAGGAAGGAAATGAGAATTGAGGCGAAGAAGAGATAGCAAAGAGGGTGTGAACTGAGGGAAATAAAATAAGCACCAATGATAGAAGTCCCGGAGGCCGACCTACAGTTAAGGTTACATAATAGCATCCCCCTGGGGCTGCCAGTTCCCGTAGCATAGGCTACACAAATTTCCTAACCTAAGCTTGTTTCATGCTCCTTGAGGAGTGTGGTTTTCTAAAATTTCTGATCCAATGTTTAGATACAATTTTAAATTATGTTAATTCTTTGAATAAAAGGTTGTTGGCTTTTACAAACATGCCATCATCACATGCATGGTGACTGCAAAAGCTACTCAGAAGCAAAATGAGGCTGTAGAAATTTAAAGATGCAACTAAAATTTAAGCTTGCATGTTTGCCATATTTACTTCTGCTCTAAGGGCATCTCTTGAATTTATCTTTCAAAATTCTTTGTGCTTTTTTTAATTCAAATTTTGATTTTCGTTTTCTCTATTGAGCGTATGGGATCTATTGTTACTTTCAGTGAGTACCTTTCAACTCGTACGTGTGGGGTTCGTGGAAAAAAATTGAAGTCTTGAAAACTCCCTTTGGTTTCTGAAAGTAAGAATTTTACGATTTCTGCGGCTGCTTTGTTGTCTGCTAAGTGCCATTAGCTGCTTCTTGTCCCTTCAAATCTCGGCTTGAATTTTCCGTGCTCTCACCGCGATAACAATAATGCTGAGGCCGAACTGCAGAGCTGTATCACGCCGTCCTGACCCTGCAGGCAGCTGCTGAAGAGGCCGCCACTGGCGCTCGTTACTTTCTGCGTTGAAACTGATAGGGCAGATTTTTTCATAACCAGAGGCATCGCTTGGTGATGATTTGATGAAGATGAAATACAAAGTTAAGTAAGCTGATGAAACACAAATTTAAGTGAGTTGATGAAACACAAAGTTAAGTGAGTTGATGAAACACAAAGTTAAGTAAGTTGATGAAACACAAAGTTAAGTAAGTTGATGGAACACAAAGTTAAGTGAGTTGATGAAAAATGAAATTAAGAAAGTTGATGAAATGCAAAGTTGAATATAGCAAACTTGTAGAAATGTGCGAAGAGATTAAAGGCGATGTGCCGCCTCTAATGAGATGAACTGAAAATACGGCTCTGAATGTGGCTGCCTTGCAAACTTTCAACGTGTTTTAGAAATCACTTTTCTCGACCAAAAGTTAAATTTGCCTACGTAAAAAAAATTTGCCTACGTAAAAAAAAATTTGCCTACGTAAAAGATGAACTATAAAAATTTTACGAGATGATGATTTGATAATTGGAGAAAAATCTTAAATCATGTTTAATTTGGAGTTCAATAATTGATTATGACAATTTATTCGTCTCCCGTTGCATGGAGCTCATTAATGGTCCTTTGGAAGATTTAAATTACATTCTTTTCATAAATAGTTTTTTTTCCTCAGTTTCTGTGCTGGAAGATCACTGAGGTAGCATGGAGTGTTCAGGCTTAATGAATTTCCATGATCATCCGAAAGACTCCAGGAGCGAGGGAACTGGCAAGTCTCTCATTCTACATCTGGTGTACTTATGGCGTTCCTCATGAAATAGGTTAATGAAAATGACGAATGCAATTTTGATTTAATTTCTCGCTTGAAATTTCAACGCAGGGCTAAATTAATTTGTCACCTAGGAGAGTAATCATAATGCTTTCACCTGATGAATAAGCGAGGAAATCTTGCGCCCAATTTGAGCAGCAATAAGGTGAGGTTGGTGCGCAGCACATGCTTCATTTTAGGAACTAGTGCCTTAGAATTGGGCCACAATTTCATGAGTAAAGCGTTGGTATTTGGTCAAGTTGCTCACTACAGCAGAGCAAGAGGGGCGCAGGTGCCGATTACTGGCCTGGACAGCTTCATTACTGCGCCAGCCTTCATTTGTTAGGAGATCAGCACCCGCCGCCTCCTATTTGCTCGCCCTGGACCAGGACTTTCTTCTCTGCAGCTCAAATCAAAACATTACCATTATTTTGAAGCCAAATTAAACCTTGTTGATGACAGCATAAAGGACGATATGAACGCACCGGCCGCTATAATATACGCCTCACGTTTTCACGGAAAAATGGTAATTAATTTCGTTGAAATAATGGGCGTTTGGGAGGAAATTGTAATCGTCTGTTCAGAAATTACTCCCGAAATTTACAAAGAAGTTTTGTTATAACAGTTTGTGTGAAGATACCCTGGCATTTTACATTAAGCTTTCATGAGCCATCTGCTCATTGCGGATGCTACTCAACTACAGCTTTTGAATAACCACTGATAGCAATATAGAGTAAAAGCAACCAGCGCTGGATCATGTTAATATATTTATGGTCCCAATGGAGCTACATGATGTTCTTTGAAGAACTTCACCAAAGGGAAAAGTGCACCAAAGAAAGTAGTGTTCAGTTACTTTAACTACAGTCAATGTTATGAGAAGCGTCGTTTACAGCCTTACCATTAAATCCATTGGTTCTTGCTGAGTTTTGATCAATTTTTGTAACTTCATTTTTAAATGAATGTCTATAGCTTTGACGCGCCTCGCTTATCTAAATAGCAGTTGTGGGTGACCAAGAGTAACTTTTCCAGCTCGTATTGTCGCCTCCAGCGATCCAATGACGAGCTCTTGCGTCCGTCCACTGAATATCTTTTATGAATTTTCTCACTAGAGTTTCCTAATTATTGGCTCCATGAAATATTTTTTGATCGTTAGAATAACTAGAAAATATTTTCATGATCGTATAAATCGTATTCGTCTCCCACTCATACTCTATTAATGCAGTGCTCAATCAAAAAAATCTTGTTTATAGTTTTTTTAAACGTTGTTGAGTGATGCAGTCACGTATCAAAAAGCGTCTACATATATTTTTTATTGTTACGGTTACGCTATCAACGATCAAGCTTGATCACTTAAGTACACTGGCGTTCTCTACAGAATAAATCGAGCAATTTTCGATGCCTGCAGTTAGCACCGAGCAAAATTTTTTGTTTTTGAAATTCTTTGATAATGCTAGTGAGTAGGTGTATTCAGAGAGCAGTGCGAGGGAGTGTTGGTTCGTCTCAGCCTACGACATACAATAGAGTGCCAATGTACCTTGATTGATATTTATATTCATGACACGTTTTTGTGTGCCGGTTGTGAGGCAAGATTTTGTCAGTGAACGCCTCAAAGATCAGTGACTTGAATGACTGAATCAGAAGATATACTATTGTACTTGACTATTTTGGATACTTGAGCCATCCTTTACTTTATTTTAGAAGCCGAAACCAACTGGCAAAGGTATTTATGCTGTTGCAAATACATCCATGCGTGTAAAACATCGCCATGAGTGTTTAAACTACTAGCAAATTTTGTTTCGAGGTATACGTGTGTAGATCGTTGCCCTTACAGACTTAATTTCCCTCCCTCCGAATATTATCTTTTCGGTCCGCTCCGAGATATTCTCCAAGGCGGCTGCGATACTGTGGCTAAAGGAGTGTACGATGGGATACAATGAGTAAATATTTTTCCTACCAGCCGGAAATTTAAAAAAAGGGAAAGGCTAGTTGGCAATAACTTTTCAGGAACATAGGAAAGAACGATGAAGTAGAAAAATGATATACCTGTTTTACACTAGTTTCTAGAATGTTTAAATAATTTTTTTGAATATCATTAGGAATAAAAATTAATTTTTCTTTGGCTTTATCTGAATCATTTTGAAATAAGGTGACTTCTTCGAGTTCTCTCGCAATTCACTTTGTGAACTTGATTTTTCTAAGACTTTGTTTGAGGTTAACCAAATTGTGAGACGTTGAGGGATGGAACTCTTTCGTATGAAATGAAACGAGTTCAATACATTGGAGAGTCTTTAGAAATTTCAAAAGATCAAACTTGCGAACGAATGTTGCATCTCCGCCCAAAGTTTGCCAGAGGCGAGTGATGGCTCAGACTCAATAACCTGCACCCGAAGTATTCTTTGCTTTCATTTCCATAGGAGGCTCCCGCAGGCATTTCAGCTACAAAGAAACGTGGATTTCAACTAGAGAAATTGCATTTCAAGTTCATGCGTGAGACGTTCACGAATTGCACGGAGAATTCCAAAAGTGGTTTTGTTGGCAGGTTCAATATCTGTAAAACGTTGGATCAGGAGTAAAAAGTATTTACTGAAAAGATGTCTCCTCAGTGAGTTGGAGGCAAAGAATCACAGCGTTATTCAGCATATCTTAAATGCAGCTGGTAACAGTAGTCATGCATTTCCTCGAATTGTATCGCAGTGCAATTTGTGTTTCAGGGGCGTAATTTGAGCATGTAGGACGCGATAACCTGTACAAGTGTGCATCCTACTATCTTCAGTATCATAGGCTTGCTTGACTTAGTTGTTACTTTTGTCATACTGCTAGAAAATTTTACTCAAAAATATATTCCACTGAAAGTTGAGCCACGGTTTTCGGAGCTTTCAGGATTTCTAAAACCTCACACGGGAATTTTTTTTCTAACTTGACCTTCACTCCATTTTTATTCCCTATTTAAATATAGCTTTGTTGCGTCTTAAAACTTCATGACTTCTTTTTTTGGATTGCCAATTGTATCTCCTGCTCTTCCATCGTCCTTTAAATATAGAAAAGATAGAAATAAAACTTAAATTCATTAATCGAGCCACCTACGCTGTGTTTGGTGAGCGCTCTTCCTGACATGCGACCGGATGCCGCATGCTAACGAATCCTCCACAACGTGGATGGCGTAGTCACTATGACCGAGGTGTGGTCACCGTGGCCGAGTGGCTTAGAGCGCGGCGTTACACGGAAAGAGTCGCCGGGTCGAATCCTGGCCAGCCCGGTGATTCTCCTCGATAGAAAATGGAAGAACTCAGTCAAAATTCTCACTCTACCCAGGTATCTGAAATAAGTACAGGCTTGACCGGGGGTGACCATTATTAGATCCTGGATTAGTTATAAGGCATTTGCAAACAATTTTACTCGATATGCATCAGGTTTGATTGAAATCAAATATTCAATTTCATTGATAGCGAACGGTTTGTTAACGAATCCTCATGTTGATTTACAACTCAATAGTGCTCATCTAAATCACGATGATCGTCATGAGAACAGGAGCGAAGCTCAGAAATCTCGCCATGAAGGAGGGAGAGGAAGAACAAAGACAAAACCAATAATGCAGTCGAGCTAGTGTGACATTATCCCAGCGCCGTGCGTCTTGCTGGCGCATTTAGACTAAATCCATGCGACGTAGCTGGAATGCGCGTCTTTCACAGAGGTAGTTCTGTCGCAATATATCAGTTCCCTTCTCCGCATCCCGGCAGCTGAACGCAGAAAGCCAGATAAGCTAAATGGGCCATTAAGTTAAGTTAGGGATGTTGCGGTGAACATACATACATTCACATTCATTTGGGTCTGACTTATAGTCCGGTGATGTACACAATCGCATCTCTTTTGCCCGAAAATTTAATTTCGCCATTACTCATCTGACGTATTTTTCAATTCCAATTTCATCTCGTTTTCTAGCGGTTTATTTTGAGCTTAAAATGCTCCAATTTAAACTTCTATAAAATTCTAGGATTCAACTATCGTTTTGCAATAAAATTGGCATACACTTCAACAAAGAGATTATTTCTCGAGTATTATTTCGTAAGGACTCGAATAAATTTCTTTGTGTTATTGCAAACAAATATCAACTAGTTTTATTTCGCTGATTGTTCTTTCACGCATTTTCTACACTCATCCATGGAACACAAACTTCCATGAACGTTCTCAGATCATTTTTCTACAATTTTCAAATCATCTAAACTGAAGCGAGTGGACGCAGCTGAAATAACGCGTTTTACTTTGCAACATGCGATGAGAATATGTAGAGAATTGCGCGTCATACTTCATCTCTGATCACAGGCTGCAAGTTTTAGCCGCATACAATTGGCAAAGGTTGATCGGAGTGGCCGAGGTGGTGCACGAGACTCGCTGTTGTGACCGCTGCTTCACTTGAAGAGCTCAAGTTATTCCAATCGGTATTGCAATTTTTATCTGCAGCTTCATGCTGACGTTCCTTTTGCCCTTCATAGCTTAGATGAAGTATGTGCATTAGGTCTCGTAAAATTATTCATACTGCATTGATGATAAAATAGTTAACGGTTCGAACTGAAAATTTTCTTTAGCTGCCATAAAGCAAGGGTAATCGAGTTGGATAGGGTTTTCTTCCACTTCAGAAAAGAGAAGGCTAATGGTCTCGATTTCAAGAACAACTTGAACACTTTGACCATGACGTGAGCCCCAGATGGTCACGGTAGTCCGCCGGAGGGGATTTTCATGATGCTGCTGATTGACCAGTAGTCACAAACTCAATTTTTATAAATACTTAAGTAAAATTAAATGAAGGCACGATCCAGTTCTTGTTCGCTATTTTCAAACTTGCGTACCACAATTGACTTCCAATTTACTTGAATATTGAATTTCTGTCAAACTTACTGCGCTCAACGTGTTGAACTCGCACGAACGCACGTACACAATTCGCATGACTTGAAAGTTCCTCAGCAACGTTTTCTAACATGCTTGTTATCTTATGTAAGAAATTGTATTACATATAAAGAGAAGTTTTACGCATGATGAACGTAAAGGCTGCTGAATAAATGGTAAATTTGATCTGAAAACACCACAAAGTTCTCTTTCTGGAAAAGATTCGTATTGAACTGAGAATTGAACAGTCGGAAGATCCGATTGTCAATGAAACACAATCGGTCAGATACGATTCACCTCACCTAAAAATAAAGTTATTTGAAGTTCCAACTCTCGCGTATGTACGTCTGTATATACACTAAATCTGTATGTGTATGCCTGTATCAGTATTGGATGTGCGTGCAATTGAGTAACTTGATCTGGCTGTACCGATACAGATGCATTTTTGACATTTAGTTAGTACCATCTTTTGATCCCAGCTGGAACTCATATTGAAGGTCTCAGTTTCCAATTTAACAAATGCGGAATCTCAAATTTGTTACGTTTATCGTTTCTAATTGTGGTGGTCTCAAAAAACATTTTTTTAAATTTCGTACAACCGTTAACGTCTGACACCAAAAGCGAGGGGGGAATGATGTGTTTTTTTTTTGTTCTGAAATAAATCAAATAAAATCAAATTTCTTTCGTCTTCACGTTCCGAAATCAAATACCTACGTGTATTAGAATGAAAATAGGAAATGAAATACTGCATGAACAGAAAGTTACATGTGATTCACGATGTCACGTGCAAAGTCGCTCGTCGTAATTCACAATGTCACGTGCAAAGTCACACGTAATTCACAATGTTACGTGCAAAGTCACACGTAATTCACAATGTTACGTGCAAAGTCACACGTAATTCACAATGTTACGTGCAAAGTCACACGTAATTCACAATGTTACCTGCAAAGTCGCTCGTAATTCACAATGTTAGGTGCAAAGTCGCTCGTAATTCACAATGTTACGTGCAAAGTCACTC
>JACJUY010006863.1:12546-47826 GCA_014220935.1 Platorchestia sp. MABIK
TGAAAGTGTTAGAATTAGAGAAACCATTCAAGAAAATTTCTCCTATGAAGCTTCTGCCATAATGACACTAAACCAAAGGCGTCGGCAACCAGAACTACAAACCAAAGGAGTTGACAACACGTTACACAAACCGACGGCATCTACAGCACGGACTACAAACCGAAGGCGTCGACATCAAGAACTTCAGACCAACGACTTAGGCAACAAGGTGCATTGCAGACCGTACCTTCAGCCAGGCATTGACGAGGTACTTCTTGAGCAGGAGAGCCATCCTGATGGTGGAGCACACGAGGACGGCGATGTCGGCGTGCTCTGCGTTGGCTGCGGGGCCGCTGCTAGGTCCTTCTCCGCAGCCCTCCTCTCTGGGCAGGTGTAACTTCTCGCGTATGTCGCACACCACCTGCCAGGGATGAGGAACACCAATGTACAGGCCTATACCTTCCATGTGTGTCGCACACTACCTGCCAGGGATGAGGAACGCTAGTGTAAAGGCCTATACCTCCCATGTAAGTCGCACACCACCTGCCAGGGATGAGGGACACCAGTATAAAGGCCTAGACGTTACCTTATTAGAATTAGTGACTGTGCCACACATGATCATTAACATTTCTCAGATTGAAAGAGACAAGTAAGTCGATGCGCGAAGCAGATTGATCATACATATAAGTTCCGGTACTTTTCGCTCCCACTGTTAGAAATCTTTGACTTTTATTTTGTCACGGTATCAAGTACGACAATTTTCACTGGTGGAGCGCATAAACTGGACTTTATAATGCACATCTATTTTCGGAAAGCACTTGTAATTTTGAAATTGCTTACTATAACTCTTTACATTCGAACATTTTCATGCATCACAATACAATTACAGAACTTCATAAAAGCACGTAAATGCAGTGCGCATCATAAGAAATTAAATAGCACGAAGTTGCATAAATTGATTCATCTTAAATCGGACTCTAACAAAAGCATGTGCTCAGAAAAACATCTTAGGCCTCGTATCTGCCCGCTCGCATTGGCTCTAATCTCTGATGCTGGACTCCTCAGCAGACCTGATCACTGGTGGCAGTGCTCGTGGCTGCACTCAAAACTTGGGCCGCTCGAGATCGTCGTGATCTGAACAACACTTATCGAACGTGAGGTAGCACTTTTTCGCTGCTCTCATCAAGTATTTGGTAAGAGTTTTTGCTTTCAGAAAAATTAACAAATGAATGCTTCCACTTTCCAACTGGCACAAAATAAAGCTAGATTATTAAAAAAAATTAAGAGCGTGAAGTAATCTTCGCACATTCAGAGGAAGTAAATTTCTCTGCTGCTCTGCTTCATCATTTTGTCTTATGAATCCTACGGTAACTTCAGCAGATTGCTCCAACTTGAGTCCAAATACTGTTATCTAGGTGCCGCTTTTTTTAATGCCGCCATATATTTTACAATAGAGTAATTACAAGTGACATTCTGAAAGCACTGCAAGTTATAATCCAATAAGCGAAACTGATTACTGAAACGTCACTCAATTTTGAGCAAGAATATTCCACCAAGTATCTCAGTTTGTATCCACTGAAATTTTGCCATAATATTAACCACTGAGCCAAGTTTGATGAAACAATTTTCGCTGAATTGATCTTCGGAAGACAATAAGCGAACAAGAGTGGAAGATGAACCTTATAGGCGGCGCTAGGCTGCGTGTAGCGCAGGAGGAACTTGACGATGCAGGGGAGGTGTTGGGGCTCGGAGGCGTGGAGGTTCTTGAGCACACTGTAGTGCACCTCAGCGATGTTTGAGTCGCTCAAGCTCAGGTCGAGCAGGGAATCCAGTATTGCCGGCACCAGGCCAGGCCGGCTTGTGTACAGCTCTCTGTTGGCAGATATGGTGTCCTTCAGTATCATTAATTCATCCACAACGAAACGTACTTGAATCTACTCAACCCTTCACGGATGTTTGTTTAGATTATTAGATTATTAGTTTGTTCAAGCCTCCCTATCCGCAACAAATGCGATCCAAAAAAAGCAAGGAGGAAGGCACCATTTAATATGGAGATAAAGTAACGCGGAATCTATGCAGAAAGGGCATAGAAACAGTAAGTTGAGAAAGAAGTTCATGAAAGAAGATAAAAGTTGAAAAAGAAAGTAGTAGGTGCTGAAAAACAGGGCAGCAGTGGACCGAAAAAAGGTGGTCCTTAAGAAAACAAAATACATTTTATTACAACAAAAAGAAGGCCTACCTAACTCTCAGCTCGGGCCCTCACATTTTCCCCCTGGGAGCGTTAATTCCCATAGATACAATAATTGTATCCCCCTGAGGGAGGGGTGTTTATTTATGAATTAAAGGTTACGCTAGGCTGTTTTTAACCTCAACTATTGTCTGTACTATTTTCAGTACGAAGCGAATTATTCTAGGTTAGTTAGTTACTAACACGTAACGTAAACAGTATGAACAAAATTGAATTAATTAGCTCAAGCACAAGTTACCACGCGGCCAGTTCAGAATGTTTAAAAAGTATTTCAAGAGATATCTCAAGTTAGTCGGTTAAGGGTTCATCAATGCGCCTTCCAACGTTAAAAAGAAACCTTCAACATCGTTGAACACTTGAAACTAAAAATAAATGAAGAATTTAAAAGCAACGTCAGCCACAGTGCGTAACCATGAAAAACAACATACAACTAGAGTGCCTGAACATGTGGAAGTACTAACCCAACTCTTGTTATTTGAAATTTAATGCTCAGGTTTGGACTGAAGAGTACAGGTATTCCAGAGAACACAGGTTTATCAGAATATTTATAGGGATCAAAACAAATTTCGTGACCATCAGAAAATCAAATGACCAAATAAATGTACAGTACAAAAACATTTGGTCAAAACTTGAAACAAACCTTGAGCATCAGGGACGTGACCTTTCTGTGCATCGATAGCATGGAGACGATCATTATAACTAACTTTTCCTTCTCCGTTTGTAGTACGTTACTTCATTCTTACATGTAGTAAATCTTTATATCAGCAAGGTCTTAGGACATTTTTGAGTCAGCTGCAATGAATAATCACCACAATTTTTCACCAAGATTGAGGTAAGGCGTTTCCCCAAACCATAATCATAATTTGCAAATTATTTGATATAGGGTATAGAATTTCAAGAACAAGATATATAATATAACCACACGTATATATATAAAAATAAAAAACACCCATGAAACAAAACCAAAACTTACCATTAAATCCAAAAAAACAGACAAAAACTACCCAGTCAGTGTAGAACTTCTCACAATAGTCCAATGGCGTGACCTTTCAGATAGATTACCTGCTTTAATCTTTTGTTATAATTTAAAACGAAGTAATAATTCTTAACCAACAATCTTGGCACCTTCCTCAAATCTATTTCACGAGTACCAACCTTCCTGAATAAAAATCACCGCTACGAGAAGAATGTGTCTAGCCCACGCACCTCATATGCCTTGAGAAGATACGATGATTCGTATGAGATATATTAAATTAGATAATTCAGTGCCTCCCTAACCAAAACAAAAGCGTTCCAAAGAAACGAAGCAGGAAGGCACCATTTAGTCTGGATTTAAGAGAATGGAGAATCTATGCACGTGCGCTCCCACACAAGATCCCCTGCGCAAATGATATACTATCCCAATAAGGTTTCTTCAAGTTTTGATAGCGAATTTCAAACGTTTTTTAGGTAGCAAGGTTAATAATGGCATCCATAGTGGGTACAGCGTCCATTCAAGATTTTTACGATTATATCTACAGTTTGGAATGACTCCTCTGGAAACTTTTCAGCTTGTCCTTGCGTCATCTTAGGCCGGTCGGCCATTTCGAAAGCGATTGATTGTGCTATCGCAATTTCTGAATTTAGATACAGTATCACGAACTTTGGACCTTAACACATTTATGTTTAAGCATCCGGTTTTAGAAAACACTTGTTGTAGCATATATTTTGTCCAGTGGTACATAATATTAACTTCAGAAAGAATGTTGGTTTGAGACACATATACGATTTTTGTCAACACTGGTAAGTTTGAGAAACACTCTTGCAGTTTTAATAGATTTATACTCATTCGGTTGGTATTCGGTTCTGTTGTTTTGGGGATTTTGTAATAATTTTTGCTGCGCATTTGATCATAAGAAATCACATAAATGCAAATGATTGCATTATACATCTGATCCTAGAATCATCTAATAGTAAATTATGAAGAAAAACAATTTTTAAGATATCCGGATATTTTGAGAGAACTGAATAGACACAACCACAATTATTTGACCAACACTGTCGGCAGTACGCTACTTCCAACACTCAAATGAGGAAAAACTATTATTCAGCAAAAAAAAACACCAGAAAAATCAATGCCGTACAAACATTACGATTAATGAAACAGACTAAAGCAGTTAACAGACTTGGATTGAGAAAGCCACAAGGAGAGAAAAATCTAAAATCAGATTATTCGTACAATAACCAAGACGCTAATTGGCTGCTGAACAATCAACGCTTAAGCTGTAGTCAGACATGTTGACCTCGAGCACACTCGAAACCAAAGATTATCTCTATATGGCGGGGCTCAATTGCTCATCTGGGCACAGACCACGAGCCAAGTGTCCACTTGAAGCCTGCATCGCACGCATGACAGCAGCAAGAAATGCGAGGTTATCATCACTTCGAGCTCGTGGCTTGTACTCGTCAGAGATCAGATTAGGCCTCTCTACCTCAGTATGAGGGCTCTTCAGTATCGCGAGCGACGGTGAGTTCTCATCACCACATCACCCAGATAGTCCAGGCACTCAATTCGCTGGACACTAAGGCCTGTCAAAAAACCAAGCCTGCCAAAAAACTATGACCTGCCAAAAAACAAAGCCTGCCAAAACACTATGACCCGCCAAAAAACTTGTTTGTCAAAAAACAAAGCCTGCCAAAACACTATGACCTGCCATAAAACTAAGTCTGCCAAATACTAGGCCAGGTAAAAAACTAAAGCTTGCCCTCCAAAAATAAACCCTGCTAAAAATCTGAAGCCTGTTAAAAAATTAAATCCTATCAAGAGACCGAAGCCGGATAAGAAACAGAAGTTAAATAAGGAAATGAAGCAAAATAAGAAACTTGATCCGGAAAAGAACCAAAAAGTCAGTTAAAAATCTAAGCTTGGCAAAAAACTGCCATAAAGCTGAAGTCTACCAAAAATACACTAAAGCCTTGTCCCGACGGGGTAACTCAACTACAAGCCGCTTTAGAGCAACCACGGCACCGGTGTGCACAAAAAGCTTTCGAGATAAGGTTTGTATCTGCAGTGCGCCTGGAGATAGCACATGTCCGTACTGACAGCGGGGCAGGCTGCCTTTACTACGAACAGAGGCAGTTCTCGCCCTATGACCGGGTAGCCATATTGTGTTTTCTTTCTGAACAATTTTCTCTAATTTAGTCGTTTGCAGATAAAATTGTGCCATACGAACTGCTAAGCAAAAAAAATATAAGAATTACATCTTGGAAAAAGCGAATCTGGTAACTGAGCCACAAAGGAAGCGGCCTCTAATTAAGATATATCATGGTGGTCACGAGTGCCGAGTTGAAGGCATCAAATAATAGACACTTGACTTCCCCGCCTCATCGAATTCCGCATTACAACTGTGGAAGTTAGTACTTAAGCGTGAACATTGAAGAAGACTCTTGTTAAGCACCATCCCCTCATCGGGTCACAATAACCACGGTTCAGCTGGCGAGATAAACATCATCGAAGCAACAGCTGCAAAAAGAAGAATGAGAGACAGAGAGCAAGGCCAGCACTTCATTAGCGAACACCTTTACGGCCCAGAAATTAGCAAAAAAAGTTAGAGCCATCCTCAGACGCAACAAGCACAAACGGCACTAAGCATGCATCGGCAACACGACGCTTAATGTACAAAATTGGGCAATTCTCACTGGAATTAGAACTTAAAAATTTCTGTTTGTCTTTGATAATTTGGGGTCGGATTTTTCAAATGTTTCACGTAGTCGTAATACAGGTAGTACAGCCAGTTCACATTATTTGGCTCCCTTGGGTGTTTTTTCAGGCCAGAACCCTTATAATTTAGCTTTTTACCAATAAAATTTTCCTACACATTTGGCAGTCCTACTAAATTGACAATTGCTTCTTTACAGGAATCGAGAAAAAATTTTAAAAATACGCCCCAGATCAAATCACGAGACATCAGCCAGTTGGACACAAATTGAGGCAAGCAAATCCCTAAAACAAAAAGAAGCTCAAGCAACGATGACGTGAAAGCGCACCCACAGGGTCAGCGCTCACTGCACGTTACACAGCGCGATAAATTGATACTTGAGAAATTTCTGAACAAATTTAAAACACATCAATGCACGTTCCAAACAACTATCTACTTCCATGTACTAAGAAACGAACGAAAAACGAACGAACATTGCCACGTGCGATGACAATGAGTTTTACTAACATACAATCAATCCTATTCTGAGTTAAATTAGTTAAACAAACAATCATTTACGAAGACCCATGCAATAAGGGACACGCACTACGAAGACCCAATAAGGGACACGCACCACGAAAACCCAATAAGAAACACGTGTCACAAAGACCCAACAAAAAACACGCATCACAAAGGCTCAACAAAGGCACACGTTTCACAAAGACCCAATGGGAGTTACCTACATGATTACCTACGAACAACAGAAAAGTTACACGGGAGGAATTCGCTTAGCCCACTTATCTCTCCATTCTATCTCAAAGAGAACTGACACTAAATCGTGCGAGCTGTTTTCTTCAAAAGACAAAGCATCTGTACTATCTAATCTACATTAGATGATTTCTCACATCATTATTCAACAGGAATTCCTTTTCAAAAAACAGCCGCGATCTATACAACAAATGATCCTTACTGCTAAGCTTGTCACATCGATATTCAAACCTGCGAGAATCTTGTGAGAACTCCTATCAACCTTGTTCGATCTCGGATGCCAGCGCTGCTTCTACTGCCTTCTCCACAGTACCCTCTCCATGCATGGCGACGGATTTCAAACGCAAGAATAATCAATCTTCCTAAACCTTTCCCCACATTATTACAGTTCTTTACTGTGTGTAAAACCTTTTCTATGAAACAAATTACAAGTAGTATATGTATATTTTGATATTATTGTCCATGGTTTGAAGTAGGCTCTTGTTTCTCGTAATATTGATGGGACGCGTTTGTTGGTTGGAAAGGATCACGACCGATGCAAAGCGTATAGATGTGGATTACCCTGTCAGCAGAATCAGAGGACGCACCGAGTTAACATCAGAGAGCGCATGACGCGCCTCCACTGAGTAGGACGTCATTGACGACCTTCTACCGCTACGAGTGTTTCAATATTAAGATTTCGGTCTTACCAATATTTCTTGTCACTCATTATACCAGCGAACTGAACAATCGTTTAGTTATACCTTCAAGATATTATGCACTCATTTTCACCATTGAAGAGTGACTTGGAAGTAGCATAGCAATTCCAAATAAACTCATGCCCTGAGAATCTTCAATTGCAAGAAAATTTCGATGCCAAGTTTCATAGTGACAGCAATGTGGAGATTACCACCTGCATCTCCCACATCACTGTTGATTCTCGGTACCTGTGAAGTGCATTCAGTGTCCTACCCATTTAAAATGGGAGGTTTTTACGTACTTAGAGATAGCTGGATGTTTTTTCTTGCAATTAATCTGCGATAGCGTGAGCTAGAGGATTCTCTTCGTACTACGTCTACCAATTTTCTCTTGCGTTTCAATTACTTGTATTAAAAGAAAACTTTAATTGACCGTTCAACTCAATTGAAAATCGTTATCTGAAGGAATGGTTTGACAACATAACGCTACAAAAATACAAATTAAAATACCTCCACGTATTAACTCAAATTACATGTTTCTTGCATTCCGGGAAGTGGCAGCAGATTCGTTAACTGATTAATAATGAGAGACTTAAAAAGGTAAATTATTGTTTAACATAAACTGCCACTTTTCAATAACAGAAAAGAAAGCGTGGTATTGATGCAACAAAAGAATAAAGTGCGCCAGAGGTAGGAAACTAACACCAAAGACACGCGTCACACACCCCCAAAAGGAGACACGCGTCACATTCGCGCGAGAGAACCATCAATAAAAAAGGCGCCCTCCAGCTACCAGTCGCAGCTGAGGCAAGTGCTTCACTAAACATGCGGCCCCAGCGATTCCAGGACGCAAATAAATAAGCAAGAGCAACTACATTATTTGTGCACGTGGCTTTTTAACCGTTGGTGGATCGCAGAGAAGTGTGAGGTCAGGAAGCTACACCCAATAACAGGTGCGAAGCATCTCTTCGAGATGCGCGCAAACAAGTTGAAATACTCCATTACTTGAACAAAGCCACCAAATGTTAAAGTCCGTAGCAGCTGAGTCTCAAATTACATGCTTTCTGGCTTCAAATTTCAAGTCAAATATCGCACAAATTTTAGGCACGGCGTAAAGAAACACTTTAAACTTGCAAGATTTCGAAGCCATGCAAAACATTACCTCTCAGCAAAAAAATTAACCGCATACATATAAAGTTGGAACATAATTAGAAATTCAATTTTCATTTCCATGAACTGTCTCCATCCCAAGACTGAGCTGTCTTATTTTACCGAACAAACGTGCAAAAGAATGCCTACAATCATGTACGAATAATACTTTCATTCCCTCACATTCTCATGATTTCCAGATTATCAAACAAATTGCTGCCAAAAATAGCGCGTTATTCATTGAAACTTAAGTTTTATACATAACACGTTAACTATGTTTGCGCGGTTGCTACGGTTGGTTCGGTTAGGTTGTGAGCGGCAAAATTGAAAACCCACTGACTGTACTACTCAAATCCATTCTTATCCTTTCTAAAAGGTGTGAAAAATATAATTGCACGATAATATTTTACCTCTTACGCTAAAACCAATTTTGAAAAAGGTCGTGAAATAATTTAAATGCTCTTGATTTATGCCAGTATGCAAATAAACATTCACCCAGTGGTACACATACGTTCCAATACGAAGTCAGCGTTTGTTAATAAACTAACTTGATCATAGAGGCGAGAAGAAGGGCAAACTGGCGACCTCGATGAAGGAACGAGGCACGCGTGCGGCCAGGAACGGTGGTTGTCACCAGATACTAAGAGTGTAACATCAGCCCTAATAGCGATAGCAGCTTTTGTTCCATCAATCATCGAGAAAGGATGGTAAATTGCTACATACTCGATAAACTGAGTACATTTCAACCTTCAGCTGTCATGAGAACTACATAGACGAACCTGTGGTATTCACACCGTAGCAGTTATAGCTCGTCGTACATATAAAAGATTAGATAAGTAAGTTCAAGCCTCTTTTACTACAACAAAGGTGTTCCCAAGAAAAAGAGAAAGGCACAATTTAGTGTCAAATTTAAGAGACGACTAATCAATGCACAAGATGTGTTTCCCCAAATCCAAGAAACAAGATTGAAAGAAAATTATGAAATAGGACTAGTCGTAAAATTGATGGTGAGAGTAATAAGTTTTGCACAAAAGGAAAACAGTGAACCGAAAAAGTTGGTTCGCACGCAAAACAAAAAAAATCTGTTCTAATAACAGGAACGCCTGTCTAACCTTCAGAGCGAAATCATAACATCTCCCAATTGGGAACGCTAATTCCAATAGATATAATAGTTGTGTACTCCTGAGGAAGCCCTTTCCAAGAAACTATATGTTAAAATTTCTGTTGATTCAACTCGACGCAACTAGCTTCGAAGCTTCTGTTGTTGGAGACAGTTAACTTGAAGTCGACGGATGCCAAACCAAAAGATGAGTAGCAAGACATAATGTACAAATGAATTGATAAAACCTACGCTTAACAGATTTGAAGGAGAAAACAATTTACAGCCATCAGTTTTCGTTTTGCATTATTTTGAGTTTCAAAAAACGAAACTAACCCTTCGCAAAACGACAAACCAAATTTTGAAAGCCAAGAAACAATAAAATTAAAAATTGTGATAAAAACTGCGTGAGACAAAGCTACCAGCGCAGGTAAAAATACAGCAAAATGAGCCAAGTTCAGCGGCCTGAGAACAGGAAATTCCTGCGAGAGCGTTGCCTCAGACACCAGCGCTCGGCCAGGCCGTACGGCATGGTAGGCGAACCATGCACGGCACACGGATGGTAGTCGGTAGACAGCGGTACGGTAGACGATTGGTCTACCTTTCATCTACCATGCCGCACGGCACACAGTGGAGAGCCGCAACGTGCGACAAAATCTGCTACTTTAGGCTGTTTTTCATTTAAGTTTGACCATAAAGATCTACTGGTTCGGTCTAAATGGGCGTAAATTATTTGGTTACGGGTAGATTTTATTTGGAAACAACCTGCACTTCAAGATTTTAGCTACTGTCAAAAGCTGAGCAGCCATAATGAATAAATTTTATTCGTAAAAAAAACAAAAATTCATGATTTTGGCCACAAAAATGGCCTAAGTGGCAACCCTGCCCATGTCATACTACCACAACACCCGTCAGCTGTAGGCGGCAGTCGCGTGCCAAACAGACGGTCCGTCCTGAACAACTCAGCACACGTTATCAGGAACAAGCCACACTTTTGCTTCCATCCATCTCGAACGCAGGAAAAGTACATCTCCGTCATTTTGAGACAAAAACTAACAGTTCTCTGTTAGATGATTATCACCCCTTTCTGCGTTTCTTTGTTCACTACACCGTTATTACAACACCGCTGCAAGACGAGTGGGCATCAGGTTGTCAATGACATCAGAATGACGTAGGAAGGCAGGGCCGCTCGACAGTGAACTTCAGAGAACACTGAGCACAAATTCGACATGAAACAAACAATATTAAAACTCTAATAAAAAGTGGATTAACAGGTTAAAAACCGATAAAAGGTGGAAAATTTGTCTCGTTGAACCGAGTTCTACAACACTTGGCACACAATGTACAGAGCACGCTTCGGTCGTAACACAAAAAATTGCCGAAGCGTTGCAGCAACACAAGATGTCTCATGCATGCGCAATGACGCACAACCTCTCCACGCATGATTAGGCGAGAGAGACAGCGAGGCTCAGTAGTCCTACTTTCATTAGTTCACCAAGGTACAGCAACCCAGCGCGACGTACCCCAAAATACCAGTTAACTTGATACATCTAATTTCAACAACGACCGCGTGACGAGAGGAATGGTATAGAAATTTGAGGTATCCCTGACTGAAGTAAATAATTTTGTCCATTTTTCTACGCTTCACATTGAATCACGAGCAAACATCTGACGGCTGGTAGCTTTGGACAGGTACGCGAGGCGATCGTACAACACAGCCATAAAACGACAGAGCAAATTCCTACATGACTGACGGTCGAGCAGAACGTAGCCATCACATACGCAACGGACGCGTGGTATAAAACAGCAGCTGGTATTAAATGACGTTATTAAACGGGAGAGACAATGATCACAACCTCTCGATTATTTTAGTGGAAGCCTCTCTCACCATCACAAGAAAAGTGTTCCCCAGGAGAGCAAGTAGGAAAGCTCCATTTTGTATGGAATTAAGAGAACAGCAAAACTATACTCGAGTTTTCCCCACGCCTAACGCCTAGAAACAGCTATAATGAAAGGAATTAGGAAACAAATTTAAGAAAAAGGTAACAGGTGCTGAAAGCAGTACATCATTGAACTAAAAAATGATTCGTTAACAAAAGAAAAAATCTACATTTCAATAAGAGAAAAGTCAACCCAACCCTCGGCTCGAAACCTCATGTCTTTTTTCTGAGAGCGTTAATTTCCATACACACGTTAGTTTTACCCTCAGAAGGGGTCCCAACTTCTACGATTTAAATGAAATACGGTAGAACTTTCCAACCTTTCAGACGGTTATTTGACGTCCATCAAAAAAATGACTAGAATAAACAAATTCCTTTCGGCAAACCTGAAATTATGAAAAATTACCCTTTTTTCACGCGTATCACACACTGACATGATTTCTAATTTTTGACGAATCGATTAGGCGACGAAAATTTCATAAGTTCTGCACCTAAATATGCAATCATTTTAGCAAATAACCAACAAGGTATCAGAGGAACCCGACATAAATTTTATAACATCCCAGGTTTTAAACATTAAATTTCATTCCTCCAGCTTCCTCAAACGATGCCCCGCAAGCCGAAGTGTTAAGTGGTGATGAGAGCATGAGCAAGTGGTCTGTCCACTGCTACACAAGCTAGACAAACGTCAATTTGTTCAGCTAGCATAGCAGTGAAAATAAGTCAATTGGGCAGGCTGTGCTGAACACACACACGCACGTACGCACCAGAGGATGATCAAGGTCGCTGAGACAGGCGCAGCAGCCGTGGGGCAAGCTAGCCAGGTTGCCCTTTCTGTGGCCAACATGATCAAATCTCGTCCTTTTCGTAAATTAAGTTCAACTGCATTCATATGAAGGACTGACAAATGCTGAGGGCTCATCACAGTCAAAATCTATGCATGGTACGACTGAATTGAATCATCATGGCCAGAAAAATGCCAATTTGGCACAAGTGGAGGGGCTGTGACACCATCGCACAGGTGGTGATAACGCTCCCGGCCGCCACTGCAGGGGCGGGCGGCAGCTTCAGTTCTCACAGCAGCGAAGTGTGCGTGCGGCAAGACGAGTGACAGAGCAAATACCGACTTCATAGTGAGCTAATTACTGCTTCTCACTTCACAATGTGGAGTAATCTAAATTTTCAGAAAAACAGAGGTAAAATTGCGTTATTTCTTAAAATTACCAATACATCATTGTAACCAATCAACCAGCGCAAAATATTATTCGAAATTGAAGCATGAATAATATTTTTACCTGAAAATTCAGCTTGTAAATAGCAGAAGTTGGTGAGAAGATAATACAGCAGCAGCTTTGATATTGTTTTTACACACACACACACACGCACTCGCTCAACAACTCACACACAACACGATTCGTATCGACAGGTAGCGCAAAATACGCCATTATACCGTGGTATGTGGTGGAGGTTGACTCCTCCTGCGATTATCGGTTGAAAAATAGGCGCAGTTTAATTTGGAACGACAACGCTGCACCACGCTCGGGTGGCCTCCACCGCTAATGTACATGACACAATACAACGACTCCGCCTCTCTCGGCCAATATTTTGTCTCCGGCCAGTAGAGAACTCGCCACCACGCTCAGTGACTCCCGAACTTTAGCGAGTGACAGGTGCGTCTCCCAGCTGTTCCAGTGAGCCCACATAGAACCAGTGTTCAGGTCGACGCGTAATTCTATCGGTGAAGCTTATTGTTAACAGAACTGTGTGCGTAGCAGTGCATAAATACCATCAAAGAAGTACCTAAAACTTAAATTATTACTAACGTATAACGGAAAATTGTAAATGCGATTGAAATACAGCCAGAATCTACAACGAAAATCACATGAGCACACACTTGTGATAAGAGATAACGAAAATATCATCCAGCTCACAGAAGATCAAAGAGACGAGTTGCTCGGCAGTGTCATTATAGCTTCAGCTGGGAACGCCACTAAATAGGAGTGATGTAGTGCCGTAATGGGAAGCGGCAGCACTGAGCACAAGTGTGCAAGGTGCGACGCTCGGCTTTTCAGGGACAGGGAGATGCTTTACAGGCAAAGCCTTCAATTATAACCTGTTGTCCTGCGAAACATTTGTGACTATTCAACGCCGTGATTAAAACTGAACATTTTTATGGTGCCTATCTGCGCTAATCAAATTTGTATAAAACATGAATTAAATGCAGCAGAGTCAAAAAATTTGGTGTTCACGTCACAACAATGCAGTAAATTCCGCGTAATGAAGACCTGTGGCATCGCTGTATTGCACTCCACCATCCATATGTACGGAAACAATTGATCGGTATTTTGTGGTCTCAACGCCGTTCTAAACATGGTCACCATTACTGACAGTTATCAAGGTTAATTCTACAATAAAATTCATGAAACCAAGGAATTAATTAAAAAACCGCTATGAAAATATTAGTACTAGCATCACAATTAAAGAGATGCACATGGAAATCAGCACCATTTAGTATGGAGTTAAGGGAACGCGGAATCTATGCAGAAAGGGCATAAGAAACAATAAGTTGAGAAAGAAGACTATGAAACAAGATCAAAGTTGAAGAGAAAAGTAGTAGGTGCTGAAAAACAAGACAGCAGTGAACCGAAAAAAAGATGGTCCTTAAACATAACAAAAACAATTTATTTCAACAAAAAGATGGCCTACCTAACTCTCAGCTCGGGCCCCTACATTTTCCCCCTACATTCCCATAGATACAATAATTATATCTCCCTGAGGAGGGCCCTAAGAACATAATATATCACATGTTGTGTAGAAATTTTGTATTTCTTCAACGATAGTTGACCCAGTTTCGACAGTCAACCGTAACTATGATACCGTGTGCTTGACGCTCAAACACCTCTCAATAATTGTTGTTCTCCAAGCGTTAACAAATGCACAACACAAGACCGAACAAAGTCATTAACGTAGAGATTTACGCATCTACATTGCACTAGGGAAAACAACATAATAGACAAAATACGCACGAAAGACTTCAAATTTTACTGTTTAATTTATAAACGTTTGGTATCACCATTGTGAGGCAGCCTCACGTAAAGAATCGAGTTTGAACCCAACTATGTAGACGCTGTACTGATTTTTCGGTACGCCGCTATACCGCTGTACCTAATTTTTAGTAGGGTACTTGCCTAGTACGGTACATGAAAACAATATGACAAAACTAAAAATAATCAGTCAATGGTAGTCAAACTTCCCGGTAAGCCATTGTAAATGTCAGCCCCATGTGTTAGGATTGACTGCGGGGTTTAACTTTCAACAGTAAGGGTCAGAGCCTCAGGTCTGGTAAAGTTAATACCCTGACTACCACCCTTACTTTCAAAAATACGGAACTGAATCGCCCTTAAATAACAATCGTTTCGAATGAGCTTTGTACTGCAATGTTTTTAGCAAACTAAGTTTACAAAACTGGTACAACTGAACAAGGCACAGTCGTCACGCAATATAATTTAACGGCTTCGAACCGCAATGAGTTGAAAGATAATTTTCCTGACACAGAATAATCTTTTTTTTTTATTTCCCTGTCCATTACTAGAGATATTCAAACATTTAAATCCAGGCTGACAGAAGTAATCAGCCAATATAACAAAACAAATTAGCGATATAGCGTGCGTAAAGCGCTGTTCACCAACACCGGACGGCCGGCACAGAGCACATTGATGCTGGCAGGAGAGAAGAAGGCAGAAGCGAACATGGAGTACTACGAGGTGTCGCCCGTGAGCCAGCGCATCACTTGGCTCAACGGGCAGCACATGAAGATGACAGCAGGCCTCACAGCCCTCAGTTGCGCCTTCGGCTACCTCTACGACAGCAGACAACCGCAGGTAACTGCTAGATCAACGCCATCATAGCTTGCATCGTGATCAAATTTCTCAGAAGTCACTTGATGCCCATTAAATGTTAGCGGCAGCTATGAAAATTTTTCGAGTTACATGATGCGCATTAAATGTTAGCGATACCTATGAAAATTGTTCAACATTAACTCGATAAGCCCTGAAAAAAAAAACAGGTTGGAGCAAAAGTAATGTTCGATTTTTAGAACGGAAGTTTAAAATTAGATTTGCCGATTATTTACTCAGAAGTATAATATATTTCTGTGACAAAACTAAGCGATTTTCTTTCAGATTATCTCTGTTACGTTATGTTTTATATCAATAATGACATCCATGTTTATCCCATCTAAAGATCACATAGGAAAAGTTTGCAAGTATGGCAGAAAATCTATTCAGGACACTAATAGAGATGATGTAGTGAATTAAAGAAGTCGCAGGAGATGGTTTTCTCTTTTCGAAGGGGTGATTTCACTTCGAAAGATGAGCCAAAGAAAGGTCGTCCAAGAAGACTTGATTCCGATCAGTTGAACGTTCTTGTGTTCGAGAATCCTTCGTTATCACTAGGGAAATTCCAAGATAGACGTGGCCCATACAACCTGCTTCTGATTTCCATTTGGTCCGAAGACTACAGAACCATTTTAATGGGCTTAGGTCAACAGCCAGTGAAGAGATTGAAAAAGAGCTGAATTTGTATTTTGATCATATACTTAAATTTTACAAAAGAGTCATTTATAAGCTTGTTTAAAGATAAAATGCGGTCATTGAAAGCAATGGAGAATATGTTAGAAATAAAACTTACGTAGTCATTGGCTTATTCATTTTTACCCAAGATCTTTTAATTGGACATTACTTTTGCACCAATCTGATACTACGATTATTAAGGAAATTATTCCGTACCAATTGTCACATTAGTGTTTGAAAATTTCTTCTCTTTTCTTAAATCCCATTTTAGTTCATCGGAAATTTTAAAAAGAACAACTCTAGAGTAAAAATATGAGCAAGCTAAGTAAAAAAACTACGTTTCGACCTTCTACTACGGTCATCATCAAGGTACATCTGTAAAAATAAAAGATAAATCTTACTAAAACTGAACGTACAAAGTCATTGAGTATCTGTCAGCTAGACTAAATAATTATAAACTAAATTTTTAGTAGTTCATGGTAAACTAGCTTCCTGGATTTCTTCCCGACATCAATCTTCCCGGAAAATGCTCACGCAGAATACTCATAATATTCACAGTAGTCGTATGCAAGGAAGTTTGCATCCAACTTCCTTGGTCGTATGGCACCGTTGGCACGTTGTCCCATCTTGCTGAAATAGAGATCCGTGGTATTCATGTTGCTTAATACCGGGATAAGAAAGGTTTCCATCACCTCCTGGTACCGCTCTCCAATGACGGTAACTGTTTGACCGTTGCTATCCTCGAAGAAAAACGTACCAATGATCCTGTCCTCCATAAAACCGCACTACACCGTGATCTTATCAGAATGGAGTGGAAGTTCCGTGATCTCCATCGGATTTTCAGAGCCCCAAAACCTTGGGTTCTGCTTATTGACACTTCCGTTTAAGCTGAAGTGGACTTCATCCGACATAATCAACCTTCCAAAAAAATTGGGTCATCATCATTCTTCTGAAGGATCTACTCACAAAACGAAGCACGACGCTCAAAATATGGTCCCTGTAATTTCAGACAATTCTGAATTTTATAGGGATATATTGAAAAATTCTTCTTCAATATCTTTGAGCTGAAGAACAGCTTACTTCCAATTGCCGAGACAAATGTCTCACACTGATATTTGGGTTCGACTCCACAATTTGCTTTGCACTTGCGAGTTACATTCAGAATTGCGCTCCCTAGCGGCTTTTTTTGCTAAACTACTGTAATCAGAAAAACTCTTAACACATCTGTTAATAATTTTTTTCGATGGAGAGTGTTGTGTCGTTACTTTAAGCACAACTTGAAATTTATTTAGAAGTAGTAGGAACTACGTATCAGAAGCCGTTATCTTCTACGGAGCAAGGGAATGTAAACGCACAGCAAGGCTCCAAATAATGTACTGCTTAGATCGGTGACAGACCTTCCTTAAAACTAGTCGTGCCCGGAAGTCGAACAAGGACTTTCCGGTGGTTGTAAAGCGTGGCAGAGGCAATGCACCATAAAGGACTTCTGTCGGTCAGTTCCGGCCGTTTATGACTTATCCGGCTTCGAGATATGCGAAACCCAAGTGCAATAAAGACATCCGGCGGTGCCTGCCTTGCAAGGCTCACTGCGAGATACAACAGAGAGATAAACACTTGATGTTTCTTCGTGAAACTTCGCTGTGCCTTTATTATGCTCCTTCCTTAGTTGGAGTAGGCAGTTGTTACGAAGACGAGTTGTTCTATTGTCCAGTTTGTCATTTTCGGGGTAACGCTAAAATCATATGCATTTTCATTTGAAAGAGGTTTTTGTGCCCCATTTTGTGTTTTGGTTACAAACGTTAACAAAACTCGTATTTTTCAGGATTTCATAAACACTTCGTTTCTTAAAATCTTCTTAGTGTACGAGTTATTAAATATTCTTTATAAACCCCAATATTTAAAAAATCCCCCGTACAATAACGAGCTTCGTGAGTACTCGTACAACAAACGCTTTATTTACGCTTCGCCGCTACCTTACCTTAAATTTTGTTCTATTTAACCCTACTAGAACCCTGTAACGATCTTTCGGTAATTTTCTGATCTTTTTTTGCATCGCTGTACCTGATTTTCGGTGCTTTCTTTGGTACGTGAAAATAATGCATCACGTACTAATAAAAATAGTCAACCAATAGTGGTCAAATCGCGTGGTTAGCCATTCCACATGTCTGCCCTTTGTGTTTGAATCGCCTCAAGTGGTTTAACGGTAACCAGTTAGGTTCAGGGTCTCGGGTCTGGTGGGTTTTAAGATAATCGATTTCAAAACGACTGAAGACATAATAAAGGGGAAACCCGCTATAAAAAGCAGGCAACGGGCGTACGATGAAATTTGACAATCTTTTAACTGCCCAGGTGGTGTGGCAGCCAGGCTGCAGCGTGAAGTTGGACCGCCCCAAAGTGAACCGCATCAAGGGCCACACGAGCCACATACACCCGGTGTCGTGTCCGGCGGCGGTGACAACTGCTATTCAGGTACAATAATCCTAACAAGTCCATACTTTTGGTCCCTAAAATATTGAACTCGACCTTACTTCTGTTAGAAGATGAACCGACGAAAGGAAACAATGCTCAGCTATGCCTGCTGATGGTTGTAATTCAATTAATGTATTACTTTAGCAAATTACGTACTCAAATTTCGATCAAGTTTGGCTACGTGCCCTCATTTTTCAACACTTACAGTACGTTGACCAACTATACACTAAAATAAAGAATTTGGTTAGAAGAAAAAGAAAACCTTTCAAAAATGTACAAGACTTTTTTCTACTTCAAAACAGACAGAATTGATTCACACGTAGGGCTACAGAGAGTGTACTACGGAGACACTGTCACTGCCGCTTGTCCGTTTAGACTATGCAAATTTATACTTCATTTACATACGATCAGTGAACATGGGTATCCCATCTATACTAGTGTTTGTTTTGTACGATGACAGGGATACGTAACCAATACTTGATCGAAATTTTAGGACGTTTTTTTGCTAAGCAATAAATAGATTATTTTATAACACAACAGGTGTAGCTCAGCACTCATTATTTTATTGACTTAAAAGAGCGTTATCGTCAGGGTTATGAGAGACAGGTGTCGCACACATGTGCCAACCTCGATGGAACGAGCACTCTGTTATTCATCAAACGAAACTAATCACTAGCCTGGAGTGCTTGTGCGCCTTCACCGATTGGAGGACTTGATAACTTAACAATAGGAAAAAAATGGTCTAACTCGCATGTTTAGCGATTTAAATACTTTTGATATGATGGTACATGAAAAAAGCGTCATCGAAACGACATTTTTCGTCGCTTGATTTACTGCTATGAATCGGCTTTGATGTAAAGACTTGATATACTTTAGCTTGTTCCAATCAACTGTAGGTTGCATCAGCTCTTTCATTCACACCAGTTGCCTCAAGAGAAGATGAGAAAAGTCAATATGGCACCATACACACCTCTCACTAGTCGACGCATAGAAGCAGTACTAGGTGACTTCCTATTGGCATCAAAAACAGCAAATATTTATTTACCCTTGAAGAAGTCCCTTGCGATTACACAGCAACAAGTCTACAAAAACATGAAAAACGACACCTTCACAGAGACTAAGAAAATTTAGTTCTTCATTGAGATGTGTCGGTGTCTCACATAATGTACGTATTTTGAGCACACACTGATGATACTTGTCAGACCAGCCAACTCGCCTTCTACATGAGCTAACAAAGCGACATAAAAACGGCTTAATTCGCTAACAATATTCTGATGTCTACGCAGACTGGCACTTATCTCACATTCTACCTGGAGAACTTCAACACCATTGACCAATGCGTCCTGGAGCTGGAGGGGCTCTGGAGAGTCCACAAAGAGAATGAAGATGACTCCGATCACAAGAACAAAATCTGGGTGGTTAGAGTGGACACGTCAGCTACGCATGATCTCGAGTTTCACCAGCCAAAAGCTCAAGGTTTGTCTAAATTTTACGTTGAATAACCTCCCAGGACAACAAATTTGACATCTGCTACTAACGTAGGTATAACATCTCGACCAGCATGAATAATGGTGGCAATTTTGCGCGGCATTGAGGCTACTAGTGTCGTCATGTAAATCTGATTGATTTTAAACCACTCTTGCATCAACGATAGCGAATTGCGGTCACACTACTCGAACGATTTTCTCGATGAGTAACTGGTCCCACATGTCGGAGGACTTAGCTGGCAAATCTCAATGCTTGAAATATCCTGAAATACTGTCAAGCCTTTAACGACGGTTCTAGCCCGATGCATCAGGCAGAAGTCATTCTAAAAGATAGGTAAAGCAACATATTTTTCTAGTCAGATGTGGTGCAAATGGCAAAACTTGGTTGTCTAACAGTTCATTAAAACAATGTTGGTTTAGTTTAACGGATACCTAAACTAAAAGACTCACTTTTGTGTGGTTGAAACAGCCCCTTTCTCCTTGAATTGCTCCTCACACGAAGTCTTTGCTGAAAACTTTACTAGGTCTTTGATGAAACGACAGCGCGCATCATTGTTAGAAAGAGAATTTGAAGCATCTGATCACATGATACTGCATGCTTCTCTCGTCTCCAGCACAATGTACGTGCGTTTTGGCCCAATTTAAACGGGCGGGAGTTAACACTGACCGTTTACGAGCCACTCTGCTCCACGTATCCAGTGCAAGGAGTTCCCTAAAAAAAGATATTTTAGAAACAACACGAGGGCCATCATTAACATTTCGCAGCAGTTCCACCCTCGACGCAAAACGATATCGGTCAACAATTGGGAACACAAGGCGTTGGTCCCTTTCGGTTAAAACTATATTCCGACCACAAATTTGCCTTGAATTGCCGAACGTGCCGGATTGTTTTCATTGTTGGTAGACCCGCATAAGAGTGCGGCACGAGCGAATTTTTGCGACTTTTAACTGGGTATTTTTTTGCCCCTTTGCCATTCCGAGATGTCTTACTTTCGTCCCATCGTTGTGGAGCAACTAAGAAATAAGTCTATACCAGCTCTAAACGGAGACTGATGCCTGTTCGCTTCTCGCAAAAACCTAAATTTTGGTCACGGCTTTGGACATAAATCAATGAAAGAAATAAATTACGAGCTCGAAAAATAATAAATGACTAACTTCTTGTCCTGAGAGCTCACCTCGACAAGTATTGCATTTCTTCATAGACTTGCATATTTTTCAACTACATTCAAACGAATAAATCAACTTGCTTAATCTAGATCACCACTGACCTAGAAGCATTTTGTTTTTTCAAGAATGTCAAGAATTTGCCTATTCTTATCTCTAGTTAGTAATCGAAATTTTGTCGTAAGGTGCGCAGTGTATTGTTGATGGCTGAAAAATATTTGTTGGTACTTGTTTGATATCTGTTAGCAATTTTTAATGCAATTCTATAGTTGTTCACGCATAGTGAGCAGTTTAAATTAATGCTGAAGAACAGCATTCATTCAACTTAATGAATTACTAAGACACTGAACTATACGCAGAAACTAAAAAAAATTGAGTGGCGAATTGCTAGAGAAAACAAACGAGTATTTGTTTCACATGCAGAAAATATAAACGTTGAATTACTGATGGTAATAAGCAGCGTATTTTGTTAACTCTATTTATTATAATTCAAATTTGAGCAAAAATTGAGCACGCATAATTGAGTACAATAACTTGGGATCTTATAATATTTGTTACATTCAATAGTGGCTTTCATCAATGGTATCACATTCATGCGGGATTTCAAAGAGAGAGCTCAACATAACACGCTGCCTTATCATAAAGCCGCATGCGATGAAGGCGACTTGGTGTTTAAACACTCCCGTAAGCAACCACACCTCAAATGATATTGAGAACAAATCCTCCTCTTGCAGATATCTTCGATGACCTCAGCTTACTAGCACCAGACTTTTTCACAACGAGGAGAGGCTCCAAGGCGCAGCGCTTAAGCCCAACGAAAAGCAGAAGCAGGTCGGGGCAACACAAGAAGCCTCCGAGCTACAAGATCAACTCGGCCAGAAGGCGGTCGTACAAGCGATCGCTAACGCCAGTTACCGCAAACAGAATAATACAAGAAGCTTACACTCAATGCCAACATAATCTGCACGGGACAGAGTCTGTTGACATCAGGGACAGTCAGGAAGCGCACTCTTCAATCCTCCAACGACAAAATACAGTCGATTCAAATTTCAATTGCAGAGGTCCTCAAATAGAAGGCGAAGAATGCTGGAGAAATACAGAACATGGAAAGCGCAGCAAGATTGGAAAAACAAATTGGGTAGAACATGAAGATAAAATGAACGACTACGAAAATTACAGCAACGATGAAAACTGGAGCGAATTTAGCGGTGATAGTCTGAGCGAAATTCAGAAAGAAAACTGGAACTGTGAAGTTGAAAATAAATTTCAAAACCACGAGGTAGAAAACAGTGTTCAGGAACTACAGCTTGCTGACAAAATGAACGGAACTGACGGATTTGTTGATGAAGACAGAGAAAATTACACCTTAATTTGCAAGGACAAAAATTGTAACGTCAAAGTAGTTAATATTCATCGAGGGAGCGTGAACGAACAGCAAGAAGGAGTTAACGGTACGACAATCAATCGTTCAACAAATAAAAAAGACAGTATAGAAGGTAATTCAAAACAAAAGCTAGGACGTGTTTCTACAAACTCATCAGTGCCACAAGCATTTCCACAGAAAGATTCAACTCAATTAAAGCAGATATCAAGGGATAAAAGTAGCTACAAAGGCGTCAGTGCTGTACGTGGCATTGCTGACTCTATAAGAAAAGTGCATGAGAGCTTCAACAGTCAGCAGCCCCAAACCTCAAGTCTGTCCCCGATTTCAAGCAACCTAATTTATTCAGACCCAAGTCCGCCACAAAAAGCCTTAAATGAAATAGAAGGTGAAGATAAAGTCACAAAAACCCCAAGAACTCGGCATTTAGAGGAGCCAAAATTCACGGCGGCTGAAGAGCATCACAAGCGCATGTTGGTAGATTTGAGTAAGCATGAAGTCGTCGGAACTTGGCTCTACAGTAGCGATGAAGAAGACGATGACGACTACGATGATGATGAAGGCATCTACAAGGTAGGTGTGCGCGAACATTGGTAAACGAGTTTGGAAAATAACGCTATGACAATATGTATAACAACTAAAAAACTTGCAAAAATACTCACGCCGCAGAAAAAGTTCAGTCTATGCTATAGCTGATACCTGAATAAACTTAAATTCTATACACTGATTTCTTCATAAATTATTGGTGTCAACATACTAAGATGCGTTAACTTTATGCCTTAAGTATACATTATGAAGACGATAGGGTTTTTGTTTTTTCATTATATGGCATTTTTCACATTCTGTTCCCTTGCATGTTAGAAATTCTACACCGTTTTCGTTGACATAACTTGGGTTTGCGCAGAAAGAAGAGGCATTCTTCAGAGTTGACGTGACTGAGCTGATGCACGAGTTTGCTCATGTGGATCAAAGAGGGCCATCTCCAAATTCATCAGTTCCACACAAGTCGTCAGCAGCGAAAGCCGCCAGCAACAATGCGTCCCTAGATGAATTACCAGAGCCCTCCACGACACAGGCTGTCAGCGATGAGTGGGTTGGACCGTCAGAGGCTGAGCAAAAACCTGCAGCTGTGCAGTGCGATCATTTTCAAGGTGAAATTTTACGAGAGGTCCAACCGAAGATAGATCATACCTTAGAGAAAAGAGTGCATGATTCAGTGACAGGACACGAACTAAGCAAAGAGCGAGGTAAAGAACGATGGTCGCATAATTTCGAGTCGAAGAACTGGTCAACCATGGCAAAAGATGTACTGCAGAAACGCACCCGGAACGTAAGCAACAGTGAAAAGGACGAGATTGTCTTGGCATACCCCAACCAAAATTCGAAGAGTAGTGGAGGACATCCCGAAGTTCAATCCTACAATGACACGTTTGTTCAATCAAGAACACAGCGTTCAGAAGCAGAAGAAAACAAAGAGAATTCAATGTTATCGGGGTATCAAGCTAACGAAAATAACGTCAATTTAAGAAAAATGGTCAACCAATTCGAGGCTCTAAGCTGCAACCTTAGAAATAGTCAGAAAATTTTGAGCCCACCACCTTCTGGAAGCCTATCTAATCAAAGGACGGTAGATGTAATGAAAGGAACTCGGCAAGAAGGAAACGTGCAACTCGAGAGAAGCGTCACAAATATTGAAATCAAGTCTACGAAACCTCATTCACTTTACGCATCACACCGATCTATAAATAAACACGAAACCTTTGGTGTTAGTTCGGCGCAGTTCTCAAGCAAAAATTCGAACAACATCGAGAATGGGAGACGCCATGAACAGTCTTCACCCGATTCAAAGTTGAGATCTTTGTCGTCAGGACGAGAACCAATAACAACAACCAGCTTTAGGTCGGATAGGCTTCCCTCAGCTGTAGAAATGAAGTCTTACGAGGAGCACGATGAAATGCAAGACACTGAACAACGGAACTGCACTAATTTCATTTTATTGAGCAGCGATTTATTACAGCGCTGCAAGAATGAAGCTAAATCTAAAATGAAGGGCGAACAAATTTTTCACTCAAAAGATAAAAACACCATTACACTTCCTAATGAGAAGAGTCTATCTTCAAGCCGATTTATAGCAAATAACTTGAAAACCAATTCATCCATCGAGTCCACTAGAGAGACGCCTGATGATCCTAGGAAAGCAAGATCTGAATCTTTGTTTCAAATTTACCCAAGTAAACACGGCTTGCCGCAACGTTCCGTTTCTGTGATGCCTTCTTGGCAGTCCCAATCAATGAGTTCTTTACTAGAACCCGAGCGTAAAGAAACGCGTTTTCTGCAATATAATTCTGAATCTACTACATCTTTAGAAGAAACTTTCGAGCGCCTAGACGGATCAAGCAGGCGTAGCTCAAAACTGAAGCAGTCGTTTTTTGTAGTGAAGAAGCAATTATCTAAAAGCAGAGAACTACGAACACTTCCTGACTATCAACAAAATTCCTTCAAGATGACTAGTGAATCAGAACCAATTCCGAGCACAACCGTAGTGTCAGAGGAAACCGACGAAAGTGTTCGCGGACTCGATGGCAACTCCTGTTCTGAAATAGGTCCTACATCCGGCGCAAAATTGTACAAGCCTCAACACAGAGATGATGACCCAGACGTTAGCTTCATCAACGAAGGTTCGACAAACCTGGAACGTCAAAATGAAACGGCAGTACTGTCCCCTAAGCCTTGGACTGAGCCTGAAGAGAAGCACGGTGAGTTACTCGGAGAGAGATCAAGGGCAGCAGAGATGGCGTCGGGCGCAGTAGACATATCAGTCCCGGAGTCGGCCCTGGTCGTGTTCCGGCTACAGCCGAGCGCACCTCATCAGGCATGGCAGTTCAAAAAAGCAATTCTTAAGGTAAAAATGCAATACTGTACTTAAATTAAACTCCAGTACACACACCTCAAATGAGATATACACACTTGGAAGTAATATTCGAAACGTTATAAAAAGTTATTTCTGCTAATATTCGCGCATCTAATTGCATACTGAGTATTTTAAACGTATAATTTTCATTTTCCCCCATTCAAGTAATTGACGCCATTAAACGATATGTTAAGAGATTAGGTTTTAATTTTTTATGTGCTTCACACGTAATTATCTATGAGAATTAACATGCTTATCAACTTGTCATGATACATATTCGTATAATCTAATACCTTAACCGTGTTTTTCGCAACAGGTTCACCACCGAGACAACACAAGGAAAAAAGAAGACAAAACTACGCTCAAAAGAAACGCTCACCTTCTCAGAAAGCGCAGATGAACTTCAATTATAGAATACTATGCAAGTCACGAACTGTACCACGAGTTAGCATACAGTAAATATTCAAAAGAACATGGGATCAACGCCTTACTATGGATAAGCAGTGGACAAATTGCGTGGCGCAAGCGAGACAAAAACCTGACCTGACTAACCATTAAGCCCTGCTGAGACTTTGTGTGCTTAACATCAGCAAAGCGAAGAACATTCGAAATGGCTGTTTCCAGGAACATCGAACTGGCGCATGCCCGAGCTTGGAGCCACAGCCAGTGAGAGCCGCAGCCAGTGAGAGCCGCAGCCAGTGAAAGCCGCAGCCAGTGAAAGCCACAGCCAGTGAAAGCCACAGCCAGTGAAAGCCACAGCCAGTGAGAGCCGCTGTACCTTTACGACTTCAGCACCAAACCTCACATGCCTCATCCCTTCAAATGAAGATTGGATAAGATTAGAAGTTGGTTCAAACTTCTCTAACCACAACGAAGGCGTTTTCAAGAGAGGAAGAGGGAAAGCACCATTTGAGAATGGAGTAACGCAATCCAGAAAGTTAAGCACAAGAGATGCCCCAACATTCTCAGCAAAGAAACAGCAAGGCTGGAAGAATTTATGAAACAAAATAAAAGTTAAAGAAGAAAGTGATAGGTGAAGGACAAAAACTACAGCAATGAACCGAAAAAAAAGGTCACAAAAAAAAATTTTATTTCAACAAAGAAAGACTAACCTTTAGCTCGGGACCTGACATCTCGCTTCAAATAAAGTACAAGATTTTTTTAGTTTTAAGTATAAATTATGCAAGACAAACAAAATCTTTGTCGTTGAGGATAATAACTACCACGCAATGAAGCATTGCGAGGGTTTATTCTCAGTGAAGAAAATGAGACTCGAGTCGAGGGATGAAATGCCCTTCAACTAAACATGAAGGAAAGCATCAGAAAGAAGTTCACGGATGTTTGCGAGGCAACACAACGGCGTCTCCAGGAAAGTGGAGCTAAATTTTCTGGGTAAAAGGGAGCAGTGAATTGGCAAGGAAGATAATTTCACTCATCATTATTCCGATTTCTTAGGCTGATAATTAAGATTTAAACAAAACACGTCAACAGTAAAACCGTCTGTCTTCACTAACTCCCCAAGATATGCAAGACACGAAAAGGCCGCAGTTCTTCTGATTATCTATACGAAAATTGATAGAACATGAGTGATTTTTATCCGATTTGTCTCTTTTGATGACTTTGAATTTCGGTAACAAAGTGTAATGCACGTCTTGGTTTCCCCTAAAAGCTACAAAACTAACATTAAGAATTGAAATATGATCCACTGCTACAATCACTCCAGGGTGTAACAACTCCTCAATAACCATGAGTGCTGCTTCAAGATTCAACTCACATTTAAAGTCAAAAGTTGTCAGCAATTTTATAAATCCCAAACATTAACTGCGTGTATTAAATGCCACCATTTTTAAAAGATTGCTAAAAAATTTTTAACGATCTATCGACGGGTTGTTTCGCTGTTGGAAAAATGTAAGTACGACCCATCGATGTGTCGTCTCGCAAGCAACGTGTTGAAGAATTTAGGTTTCCTTTACCTGATCTCTTCACCCTAAGGCAGATTGCAAAAGTTTTAATTTTGGATAAACGTGATTTCAAGTGCGAAACCGAATTGCGCAGCGGAAAGTTATGAGTCATTTTTCAGTACTGTCGCTGCACAAATGCCGCTCGTTATGCACTATAGCTCATACATTGATTAGTACAAAGAATGGCTTTCCCTAGAAAAACATCAGTCAACTAGTTTTTGTTCTATTGAAACGTGCGTCTGTGTGTTAAGTTACTGGTACAAAAAAAAGACAAATAACATGAAATATGTTTCACGGATCATCTTCAGGAGAAAACATCAGTAGCATTCCCGAATACAGCTCGTATACATGATGCGTTTGAATTCACTTTGGAAGAAGCGTAAGGTTATATTCGTTAATTTTAATCAATTTAATCAAATGTTAATCAAGTCATAAACATGTCACAAGAATTACTTATTGGTATTTACCTAACAAAATGAAATGCTGTGTGGGATCCGTGATACGTTTATTTTCAGTTGTTAAAAGCAATAAAATATATTTTGATTCTCTCCGTTCAATGAACCTACTCCCCGAACTCATCAAGATCACTGTAACTTTCAAAATTCATTATTCTCGTGGCCAATGAAGTACGTAGCAAACAGAAGCCAAAACGTCGTCAGGCTGCACTGCCACTATCACGCCGCTAAACTCTTGAAAAACATTACTTTGCTTCCTAATGGTAAGAGTGTTGTAGAAATTTGCCAATTAGGACTCACGGAAACGCGGTGTTTCTTCCTTGGAGAAAAGGAGGATAGCCGCAACACCCCCACTCTCCTCAGATGTTTAAATGGGTATCGGCTAATCCTTGAAAAACCGTCATCGCGAACTGATATTAGATAAGGCATTTGAAATGCCGACGTTTCACATGATGGATGGAAACTTGATTGAAATGTACATTTTTTATTTCTCTTAATAGATTTCGGTAGGTGGCGCTTTTCACGCATGGCCCCCATAAAAAGTAGTATTGAATGGTGATGACTCCAATTTATATCGAAAGTCAATTTACTTCAGTCTTGAGTTTTGTAAACCTGTTGAAACGCACGAGTTTTAATGTAAATATTACGTTTGCTTGAGAAGAAGCTATCGGGTCTGGCTTGTCAATAGAGAAATCAAAGTAAGTACGCCGCTGATTTCAAAATTAACCAGCAATAGTAAGGTCTAGAGCTCCATCAATTGCAAAGGCTGTATAACGGCGCACAACTCCACCGTGAACACAGAGGTCACTGGGAGGATGCTCCCAGCTCTCATACAGTAGCGTACCCAACAGTATTGCTAGGTTCGGAGCCGTAGGTATAACTTCAAGCTTACTCCACGCACAACCAGCGTCTCCAGAGCCATATAAAGCGACAGAAGAAGTTTCCTGCTTTTATACACTGAGACGTCAGAGATAATTCTCATGGCTTGAAACACAGCAATTGAAAAACGCGGGTCATTTCGGAAGAAGCGATTAGGATCCAATCCGCCGGGCGAAAATTGTCGTCTATGACAAATTTTTGACTAACTACATCTTCCAAGTCGTGTAACATTTTCAAATAATAATTTACTGACCATTCTCAACAAAGTGTTAAGTATGAGCCATGTTATAGAAAAGTTTCTCATCCTGAGAAGTCCAAAGAACAAAACCATGATAAATTGCAGCTTTAAGCTAAGCATTAAAAAAAAACTTGAAAAATCAAACAACCAAAATATGGTCTATAAACTTTACACACGTTGGGATAACAAAAGCATGAAAGTTTGAAGGTTTAGAGAAATCATACATGGAAGCTAAAGAAGAACTTTTAGAAACCAATTAACCGTGTTGGAAGCGAGGAGCCAGGGGGCACGACAGTACTCACGTGAAGGCGTCCGCAACACGCTCGTGGAATTCATCGGTGAGGATGTTGGGAATGAAGTGTATTATCTCCCGCTGCACCTGTGGCGAAGCACGGTAATGCGTCAGGTGTACTGGGAGGCTTAAAAGGCAGCTGTAGCGGGGGTCATTTCATATATCTGAATGAGTCAATTGTTTGCTCATGTTTAATAGGTCACTTGTTTAATCGCAAATTAATGAAGAATTTAGAAACGACGACAACTCCGAAACGTTTTCTTGTTAAATATGATTAATTTCCTTGGAATTTGCTTGTTTTTAAGTTCCTCATGGGTTATCATCTTGACATTTTTTCAGCCAAAATTCTTGTATTCCTTTCTTTGTATAGAAAAGGCTTATGAGGCATCTGTAGCATGGGTTATATTAACATTTACTCCTGCCAAAATTTTTATATTCGTTTCTTCATATAGAATTTGACCATATTGAGACTTCAAAGCCTGGCAACCAAAAACGATTGCCATACACTGGAAGGTTCATAATTTCAAATTTTATATAAATAGAAAAGGAATTTTTACATTATAAAATGGAAAGTGTAAACTTTTTCAGGAGCAGCAAACACCACAGTAATGTTAAGAACTGTAGATAAACACAAACTTCATTTCAGAAATATGATAAAAAAAATTCAATTACAGTATTCTATTCATAACTTCACTTTGATTGAATCTGCGATACTCATTGATTCTGATAAGAGAAACGTTAGAAAACCATTAATGAAGGATTCACATACGAGGCGAATGTTCAAGAGAGGTAATATATAAGAAAATTTAAGAGTTAACATTGACTAGAAATGGATTCATGTTACCGTGCAACATCAGATAATTATGGTTATGCTGCAACTTGAACCAACACACAGCAGCTCCACACACACCACACCTGCACAGTGGCAGCCAGCAGCACCACACACCATACCTGCTCAGTGGCAGCCAGCAGCACCACACACCACACCTGCACAGTGGCAGCCAGCAGCTCCACACACCACACCTGCACAGTGGCAGCCAGCAGCACCACACACCACACCTGCACAGTGGCAGCCAGCAGCACCACACACCACACCTGCTCAGTGGCAGCCAGCAGCACCATGATGACGGCATCAGCCAGGCCCTCAGGCTCCACAATGACGTCCAGCCACCGCAGGTTCCCCAGCACAAGCGCCGGGAGGCTGGCATCTCCTTCACTGCTCCTATGCATTGTGTGACAGGGACAACAGCATATACAATTTGGCAAGAATGTGCCATCATACATTAAAAAAACTTAAACATATATTAAAACATACATTAAAAACTTAAAATTAAAAGCATACATTAGAAAAACTTATGAATGCCATTTCACTTGAATGTAATCAAGAACCCATTGTAGCTACACGCAGAACTGGCCCACTAATAAGCTAGAGCCACACGGTCGCCCATAAGTAACTTAATTTTTTTTGGAAATCAATGACAAAAAGTAAAACAATAATAGTGTGGGATAATATAAAAGGATGCAAGAGAATTTGAAATTTCATTTATAATTGTCAAGTATGGAATGCAATATCTCATAGAAGATCACCATTTTTATTCTTTCAAATACCTGCTCTTTCAATGGTATTGTTCATTACTCTATCCCAGATCTAAGGAGTTACATTGGTAATGTTTTGAAAGATGTATTTTATTAACTGTAAAGCATCAGGTTTGCTGATGTGAGCTCTTGCTATCAACTATCCCTACAGGAAGAATTCCTAACAGGCGAAACCTTTAAATCTATAAATCCTAATTCCACAACATGTAATTAATAAGTATGGAACAATTGGTTTTAGCAAAGCCCTTAGCATTCTTGTCAAAATCTGGTATTCTCCATATTCATTTAATATATTTTGTATTTCTTGGTTTTCCTGGCATCAATTTTCAAAACGTGCGAGTAACATAAGCCCCCTGTACAAGTGTGTCTTTATCACCACCATCTTAATGTCAGCCAAATAACCTTTTGAGTTTCTATTCCACAACAGAAATTGAGTAAACATGACTGATTAAGTTGAAATTAGAGAAACTTTCATAATTAGTTTGTAGAGATACACAATAGCTGTGGGACATTAGAGGATCATTTCCTGCCTTCTTTCATGCATCACATGTCAATCCTCACTGCACTGCGCCCTCAACAAACAAAAAATATCTGAACAGAGCTTAGACAGTAATAACTGAAGTAAAACGTAACACATCCCTGATATTTATTTAACCCTGTGAAACTTTCTCAGAGACACATGTCATCATTCAAGTTATGCAGTTTTATTTGATAAGTAAATAGGGTTAAAATGCATGTACACACTTGCCATCACCAATATTGGGAGACTAACTGTTCATATGCAAGGGCAAGGAGTGTGTCTGTGAGGAGTGTGACAAGCTTGGGCTGCAGGGCATCAACATTGAGCAGCAGACGAACAAGGGAGTCCTGGTTGCCACGTGCCCCAACTTCTGAGTCTGGCACTGCCTCAGTGTACAAGAGTGACCACTTGAGACGATGAGGTTTTTTCAGATATTCTTCTAGTCCACACAAAAACTCTTCCACATTTCCAGTACATTGTGAACTACCATTCTTGAAATTTGTGAAAAAAGAAGACCCACAGAATTTTTTGCTGATACAGTGCTGAAACTTCATACGATCACATGCTGGAAGCAAAAACAAAATTAAATGAGACATTGTAGCTTAGATTAGATTGTTAGTTTGAGCCTCCCCTATCTGCAACAAATGCAATCCAAGGAGAGGAAGGAGGAAAACACCATTTAGTATGAAGTTAAGGGAATGTAAAACCTATGCAGAAGAGGCATAGAAACATTAAGTTGAGAAAGAAGTTCATGAAATGAGATAAAAGTTGAAGAAGAAAGTAGTAGGTGCTGAAAAACAGGACAGCAGTGAACTGAAAAAAAGGTAATCCTTAACATAACATTTTATTTAACAAAAAGAAGGCCTACCTAACTCTGAGCTTGGGCCCTTACATTTTCTCCTGGGAGTGCTACTTCCCATAGATACAATACTTGCACCCCTCTAAGGGAAGATATTGTAATAATCACATAATTCACATAACAGGATTTACATTCAATTACTATATGAATACTGCAAAATTTAGGTGAAATCATTCTCAATATTTTTATAAATAGCTTATATGTTATTGCAATTACAATGAAAAATATTTTTGCTCACATAACATGTTGGGAGAATCATTTGTGCGCAGCAACATCCCAGCTTCTGTGACATATTTACAAAAAGTGGAATCATCTTCTAGCACATCTGTAATGTGATTTGTTTTTTTAGCTACAGTAGATGAATGCTTGTGTGGTGATGAAAATGAAGAACTTTCAGGTGGAGAACATGCAAACAAGTCTTCTGAGTCAGACCCAGAAGGAGTCCTGGTTCTGTTGGATACAAATGAACGTCCATGGCTGGCTGTTCCACTGCTACGCCTCTTGAGGGATGGCATGACAACACTCCTGTTAAAAAAAAGGATTAGAGTAAAATTACTAACACTGCAATAAACAAACACTTAGCCAATAAAATATTTTAAGGCAAACCTGAAAATTATAGATTGCATCTATATACAAAAAAATGTACAAATACTGAATTAACATGCCATCTAAAAATATTTTCATTTCTTGTCTACAATATTCTCAAAAGAATTCTTCTCCATTATCACTGTTGCAGCATTGATCACCATATTTACTAAAACAGATTCACATAACAATGGATACAATTTAATAATGATCATGTATTAAAAAAATTCCATGTGTACAATAAAACTCACTGGGATAGGCTAATTATATTACAAAAATTATCTAGACCTTAATCTTGGTGCAAATAACTCAAAGAACACCAGGATAATTTCTGAATATTACCTTCATTAAAATTGCTACAAATAATTTACAATTCATTATCTGTTTATATCCAATATAACAAGAACTTAGCTGCATCTCTAAAACAATATCTGTTGCAACAAAATAGCACAGACATTAAATTCAACCCAAACTCAGCTAGGTACCACTCAAACGCAGCCATCAAGTGGTATAATTTTGGAACAATTAGGATTCACTTTGTTATTTAATTTTATAACAATTGTCTATAAGGAAGGAGTAAAAAATTAACTGAATTACACAAAATATCTGATACAGCATTCATAGGCTGATAAATTCCAATAAGTAAACATTTGATATTTAAAACACTGTACACAGGGTAGTTTGGAATATTATGGCGAATTTTATCCCCGTATTGTGAAGATAAAATTGCTGTCATTTTTCATAAAAAGAAAACGCTTACCCACTCAGCCAGGAAGGAAATTTTCAGTCGTTGAATCCTTGATATTTATGAATTAGCAATATTTAAAACTGCAAAAAAAGTCTAAAATCTCGGCCGTGAGTGTGAACCAAAATGAAAAACAACAGCCGAGTCAAAATTTAGTCTCTGAAATCTAGTACTTTCAAACGTGATGCAATTAACAAATTACCCGCCACTCCACCAGAGTAATCATGGAAGATCCTACCCCTAAATGTGTAAACCGTAAAAATCAAGAAATACCCTAAAGTAACTATTTCTACCTATTTAAAATATTTCTCACCATATTTGCATTACTTCTAAAAATTGTAGTACGCTTATTTGCTCTGTTATGTTACTTTGAAATAAAATACTAACCTTAAACACTGAAAATCAATGTTTTGAGCACCAGCTAACCGTTTTTGAGAACCTAACTGGGATTCTTTGAAGAAACGTCTGAATAATCTAAAAAAATAAAGTAATTTCTGAACTACGACACGTAAAAACTTCAAAATTAGTCCCAAATTAATGTTCGTGACAAGTGCACCATTTTTATGTACGTTGAAAATTTCTCACGCTCCTGTGGGGGGGCAGAGGCCAGAGAGCATGGCTGAGAGTGAGGTTCACGTACAACCTCAATGGTTGGCCGATTTTCACCCGGTTTTCTCGAAAAAACTAATTTATCCAGATACTAATTTTTAAAATAGTGAACATACAAACTTCAAATTAGTTTCAATTTAAGTATCAAATCATTCTCCATGGGGTCATGTATAACAAAACTCTCATACGCTTTCTGGCAGGAAACGAGGTTCCCGTACCCCCTCAATGGTCGGCCGATTTTCCCGATGAAGCTCATTTTGTGCCTATACTTATTTCTAAACTATTACATCTACATATTTCAAATTAGTTTCGACTTAAGCATCAAATAATTTTCCGCGGGGATATGTGGAGAATGATAAAGTTCAAAGCTTTTGTCGGATTAGCTCGGGTCACCGACGAAATTATAATTTCGTTATCATCCGAGACAAGTTGATCGTCAACACTGGCATGTCCTTTTTGATATCCGCCGCTCGTCCTCCGATGCCTGTCTTAGTGACTGCGGGAAATTCAGTTTTCTTCTTGTGTAGTGACTGTAGGCTGTAATTACAGCCCCACTATACAGGACAACTGCCAAAAAATCAGGTGGCCGTGCCTTTATTTGAAAATTGTTTCAATTCCACACTTATGAATAGAAAGTTCTAATGGTCTATGACTTTTCAGTTTCTATGTTCATGTATCTCAATTCTAAATTCATATCACGAGTTAAGAAAGAAAAGAAATGAAAGAAAAATTGTTCATTTCCAAAAGAAAGTTGGTATGTGAAGTTTGACAAGTTGTTGGAATTATCCGGATCTGATTTTATTTGAGGTATTCGAACGGCGGGTCACCAGACGCCTGGAAAAGCGTCAATTATAAACTACTTTCAATTGGCTGAGGGCAACATAGTTGGCTCGATAAGGAGGATGGTGCTTATCGGATTGCACTTTGAATTATTATGGCCACCAGATCAGAAGAATCGAGGTTCGAGTAGCATTATCATAGCTACTAGGTCAATTTTAACACTCCCAAAAACATCAACCAA